>SNQJ01S0070804.1:115775-128277 GCA_010110895.2 Picea sitchensis
CAAATTTAATGTATCTGGTTGGGTTGTTGCAATAGAATAGTCAATCATTTTCATTACTTGTTTTCTATAAACTGGATTTTTTGCAATTTATAACAAAGGGATAGGGATTCTGATCTTATTGAGTCCATGTTCCAGATTAAAAGGACTTTTTTTTCTTTTTCTTTATGTTCAATATATGTTTTCTTTGTAGGTTGTTGATCATATTTTTGTTTTGTAGCTGTGATATCTTTCCCTTTATCTTTATTTTGTGCTTTATCTGGATGACCTTGATTATCAACTTTATTTGTATTTACATTTGTTCTTGGTATAAGGTCGTATTTTTCGTGCAAAGTAGCTTGCAATGCATCCAAGAAAGATATATATTGAGATGATGATGAGTCAGAATGATTATTATTATCATCTTGATTGAAATATGAGTTAAAGCTTAAAAAAAATCATAGTCATCCTAAGTTACATACACTTCAGAGGGATCACCTTCCATCATATTAATTTCCTCATCAATATGCTCAATTTGATCATCTTCAAAAATTTCAACCATATTTTCATTTTTTTATAGGTGCTTGTATTGGTTGATCTTCATTTTTCCTTTCTCTCTACAAAAACTGGGGAGGGTTGAAAGGTCTTCTAAGCTAATTTTGGTTTCTAATGTCAGGCCTTCTTCTCTCTATTTCCATTCTAGCCAATTTATTTGATAGATATTTAATAATTATGGACATTTCTTGAATTTTATCCTCCTGATTTTTGTTAGTACCAGATGTACACACTTGTTCTTTTTGCTTTCTTCTTTATCTTTCTCCTGATTCATTTCTAATTATAGATTTTCATGATGTAATCATAGTGGATTCAAATTATATTGCATCATCTTGCATACTAGTTAAGGTGGTGGATCTCCTTTCTCTGAGCAATTAGGAAAAGTTAGGATCAAAAGAGCCAACAAAAGTAACGTTTGTTGCTGGTTGTGATGGTTTGACATCTGCATGGATTTTGTTATAAACTTTATTAATTATCTTGATGAAATCTAAGATAATTTCATTTTGTTTCTTTTTAATATTCCCAATGTCAGTCAAAAAATATAAATGGTCTTTATTTTCACCCAATTGTCTGAGGAACGCATATTCTAGTGCATCTCAAGAATTAATGGAATTAGGGGGTAATCCCTTAAACCGTGTTATCACTTCACCTTGAAATGTATGAACAAATATCCTCATGTATACATGTTCATATTCCAGATGTTGATTGTAAGTAAAATGATC
This sequence comes from Picea sitchensis, assembly GCA_010110895.2. NCBI lineage: Eukaryota > Viridiplantae > Streptophyta > Pinopsida > Pinales > Pinaceae > Picea > Picea sitchensis. The sequence continues at coordinate 117,029 of SNQJ01S0070804.1, forward strand.
AAAAGCTACTAAATGTTTGAGGGTTGTGGTCTCATCCTCCCCATTAAATCTAGGAAGTAGCTTTAGATAATTATCACGAAAATCATGGAGATTAGCTGGGAGATTCAAAGGAGCCTATCTAGCAGCAACTTTATTGAAAATTATTGGTGGAGGGGGCGGGGGTGGATGTTTTTGTGGTATTTTCCCTGCCATAACTAAATGATCAATTAACAATTGTGATTTTTCAGGAGTGGATTAAATAATAGTTGTTGGTTTACTTCTTCTTTTTTGTCTGAGTTTATTGACCCTGGGTTCATGTCTGTTCACGTTTCCAACAAAGCCTTTAAAACTATCATCCCTCCTAGTAAACTAGAAGGTAACGCAGTGCACATAGTGCACTATGCAGTCTCACCCGAGATAGCTTTAATGGGTGGTTGTAATACTCATGTGTTTACAGCCTAGGATTGAATGTGAGATATGAAAACTATATATTGAACCACTATTATAACTTGTAAACCCAATTTGTTGTCAAATGCGAATAAACATGAAATATAACACTCATTCATTCGGTATAAAAATGTTTACTTAAAATAAATAAAGACACACATGCATTCAATCTCATAACACATATGTTACCGTGGTTCACCCCCTCCTGGGCTACGTCCACAAAGATTTGGCTCTCAGCTCTTTTATTATAGTCATTTTATCACTACAACACCACACACTTACAACTCTTCCCCGTTGGGTAAGATCTATATGAGGCGGACTAGATCACACCAGGCTCCTCAGCCTGTGATCTAATCCTCAAGATCTACCCTCCTTCGTCCTCTCTAACTCAATAGCTTACCAAAATAGATCATACAACAAAATATTACATATTGGTTCGCTACAACAACTCTTTCTATAATAACGAATTATCTCTAGAAAATACGAACCTTATGATACCTAAGTATATATCCAAACCTTATGATACCTAAGTATATATATGAACCTTATGATACCTAAGTATATATCTGAACCTTATGATACCTAAGTATATATACGAACCTCTTATGATACCTAAGTATCTATATTTATACGTTTATGGCTCTTCAGCCTTTACTATACATTACCAAAACCCTAACCCTAACATTGTTAGGTATTACTTGCATTTGTGCATGTTGTTCTTCCTTCCAGTGATCGCTTTCCTCATGCATGATTTCTTTCCAAAAATCGTCCTACTTTCCGCTTTGGTCTGCCTCCAACATCCCCCCAACACTGACATGTGGCTCGTCCCGAGCCACCTAACCTTTGTGTGCTTCTTCGATCTCCTTGGTGATCGCCTAGAACTTTTCCTTGAGATCTGCTGCTTTTGTTTGCACCTACATGGTATTCTCCTTGATTGTGTCTACTACCTGGATTGCAACTTTGTCACTGATCAATCCCATGCATTCTGCCTGGGTTTTTGTTATCTATGTTTTAGCTTCCTTTGTTTGTGCAATGATTTCTGCTACTCGCTCTTGAAGTGGTTCCATTTGAGCCTGACGCTCCTATTTATGTGTTTGCGCAGTGGTGAGTTATGCCTGTAGATTATTCATATCCTGCGCCCCTTTGACACGCTCTATGATGGGCATTGTCTTTTGCCTCTTCTTGAGGTCTTGGATAGTTGCGTTGATCCTTTCTTGTTCCTTGTCCCACCTTTGGATTTGTTGATCCTCCTCTAACTTTGTCCAAAGTTGTGTTGCTTTATCGAACAAGTCGGTTGTTGTGCTGACCTGTTGCTCTATATCCTGCAACTGCTCTGTTGCTTCCTGCTTCCTTTGCTCCTTCACAGCTGGTGGAGTGGTGGGTGTGATCTGCTCACGGAGATTCTCGATCTCCTTCTGATATTGATCGATTTCCTGCACAATTTGATCAATCTTTTCTGCTGTTGTGAGTTCATCCCTCTGCGCGGTGTTTGGAATATTCTCATAAGTTCCTACCACTCTTCATTCCAATCCATTCATGTGCTCCTTCTCCTCTTGGGTCTCAATCTTAGCCTGCTCACACATTATTTCCAGCGCATCTCGCTTCTCCATTGCTTGTTGTAATTCAGCTAAGTCTGTGTGGGCACGAGACTGTACCTCGTGGTTTACGCTAACCTACAACTTGTGTAGAGCCCAAGATGGTGTCTGTGACAATACTAGTTGGATTTGAGCTAAGTCTTTTAGGGGTGTCTGCCCCACGATCTCGTCCATGCGTAACATACTGGATGAAATGTGGAATGTTGTGTTCAGTTGCAGTATTGTATGGACTCGATCTCACTCTCCTTCTTCCAATCTTTCCTCTGTCTGCGATGTTGATGGCCCTATTCCCATGCTGTTGCTTGCTTCCTGTGCTTTCTCGAGCTACTTGAGGAACTATCGCATTTCATCCAACTCCTCTTAAATTATGTCTCTGTGGTGTGAAACATTGTCAAAATCCTCGGATATACAATCTTGAACCATTCAGGCTATCATCTCTCCATCATCCTCCGTGATTGTATATTTTGGGGGTGTTCTTTGTGCCTTCATTTTATTGCGCGCGCCTCCTATCTGCGTGGCTGGCCTCTTATTCCCACCTGGTTCTTGTGGATTGGGACTTGGTGTAGTCCCTTGCATGACCTCGACCTGTTTATGTTGCTCTTTGGCCCACTGCGTATTATCCTTCTTCCCCTTTTGGTTCCCTGTGTTCGTTGTGCCTTCATTTGTTTTCTTTGTCTTTGGCTGGCCCGTCCTCCATTTATTGGGCACTGGGACTTCTTGAGGTTGTGTTTGTCCCTGCCCTTCCTCCTCTTCTGCTATCCTTTCCGGTAAGTCTAAGGGTAAGGACTAAAATATTCCATTCATCTTCCCAGTCTTTGATCACCATGTCGATGTCTCCCTCTATGATACAGTAACACATTTGTAGCCACTGCTTATCGAGATCCTTCCACGGCTGTATCCACATCGCATGTCATGTGGCCTTGAAGTTGGTGATGTCTCGATACTGCGCGACATCCTCTAGTGTTATTCTCCACATGTTATTGATGGTGTCCTACAAATCACGTAAGTATCCTTCAAATATTGACATGTTAATTCTTTTGTGCCTAGCATATGACATGTCTTTCATCAATAAATATCTCTCTCCCTAATTAGGTTTGGGTCTGGTAACGAAAGTTACATATCTTGGTTCCCTCCATCCCATAAAGGCTATTAACATGATTAGCCATGAATAGTGAAACTATGTTCCTAGATCCTGCGCATCCTTGCAGTCATCCAAGAACAAGTTCAAGAGATAGGTTGCCCAACTCATTGTGGTGCCCTCGACACACTGAGCTGCAACTACGACAACCCCAGTCAAAATTTCCTCCCTATGACATTTTCTTAGCATCTTACAGGCTAAGATTTTTGCGCCCATTTGTGTTGTGACATCATTGATCCTCTTGATAATGATTCCTTGTGTCCCCCTGTCGGTACCATACTTCTTCTTCATCTCTTTCGCTAGTGCTTTCTCTTTGGATTTTTCATCAAGAAGCTGTGTGGGATCCATGCCCCAGGATGGAAACCCTGTTATGTTCACAATAAACTCTATGTCTATCGAGACGAGCTTGTCCAACCATATGTCTCTGCCATGTGTGACTGCCAACAATTATTTGACACACCCGCTTGTGTACTGTCCTCTGCCAAAGTGTAGTAGGTCTAGCAGACCTAAAATCCCTATTTTCTCCAATCTTGTTTCCCATTGGAGTGGTTGATCAATTGTTTCCCCAACCATATTTGTGCCCACTATCTCTAAGTATACTCTCTTTGCAAATTATGAAAACTTGTTTGTGTCTGCTACATCGTGGTTTGAGTATTTTAGGTTGTCAATCTACCCTAGCAAGCCTAATTCCACCCATACCCCATATGGCATACATGGTAGAATGAGGGTTGTGATGGGTTGCTTGCGAGGTGACCTAGGTACCTGATGCTTGTCTTTCTTCGGTGATGGCTAGCTCGAGGTTCCAGTGGCTGTCATTTGTACTTAGGAATACCATTCTGACCAACCCATGACATATTTTATTGTTCCTTCTGGTGGGTGGTCTGAGACAGTTGTTTGAGATTCATATGGTTCGATTGCTACTTCTTGATTCATCGTCATTCCATTGACTCTCGGAGCTGCTTAAGTGTTCTCTGGTTGCGCCTCCTTCAAGGTTTTTGCGTCCTGGTTCTGTTGTTCATGTACCTTTGTCAGACTATCTATATTCATGCCCTCTGGTGCTGGTTGTTGGGTTTCTTCCACTACAGGTGTAGGGTTCACCGGTGTTGTATCTAGGGATGGGATTTCATCGACATTGACGATCTCCGACGAATGTTATTCACCTTCTTCCAATTTTACCCATGACTTGGTTATAACTCTAGGTTTTCTGGCACTCTGGCTTGCTTCTGCTTGCTTTGGAGGTGCCATGGTGGTAAGTTTCAAACATTTTCTAAGTTTTAATGGTCTCTGTGAGCTTTGTGAACTCCGCTTTGTGATCCTTCATCTTTATCACTCTTTGTCTGTTCTCTTTTCACAAATAGAGTATTTTCTCGTGCGTCCATGTGTTGTATGGGCATTTCATGAAGCTTGTTGAGGATGCTTATCTAATTATGGGTTCAATGCACCTACGACTCTTTCATACTTGCCATTACTCTACCTTTCCGTCTCCAGTTGGCGCGATTAATTTGGTGTCCCATCGATCCTTTCTGGCATTCAATTCCACCTAACTCCGTCATTTCATACTGCTTTTGTTGTCTTTTCGTTTCTCACTTGTTTCCATTTTGACCTGGTCATTATCCTTATCCTCTCTGATATTGTGTCCCTAATCATGCGTGCTCTTTCTTCTTCCAGCGCACTATGCCTCTGTTGGTTCTTTTTAATATATTTTACATTTTTTTTATTTTTTTTACTGCGCGATGGGTGGTCAATTGTCCTTGCACAGCTTCAGTCGGCTCCCATTGATCATCCCTCTGATTTCTACAATTTATAAGTCTCTCAAATGTACATCTCCTCCATCTGTGACAGATTTTACTTCGTACGGTCCTAACCAGTGCATTCTTATCTTTTCTGGGTGATGAAATGATTTGCTACCATACATTAATACTAGATCTCCTTCCTTGAAAGTTTTCTTCTTGATGTGTCTATCATGCCAAGCTTTGTCCCTTTCTTTATGAACTTGTTGGTGTAACCCTGCTAAGATCTGATCATCATCCATGGTCATCAACTGGTTTAGCCTCTCTTGTACCGCGCCTTGTTCCATCATGTGTGTAATTGTTGCTACGCACAAACTAGGTACTAAAAATTCTAATGGCACCACTACTTCTTGGCCATAGACTAGGTTAAATGGCATGTGCCCTGTCAGAGTTTTGCACATAGTCCTGTAGGCCCATAATACTATTGGTACTTTGAGGTCCCAGTCATCCTTGTTGACGTTACATATCTTTGTCATCACATTCTCCATGATTTTTTTAAATGCTTCTACCGTGCCATTTGCTTGTGGGTGATATGGTGTGTTCTTCTGATGATGGACTTAAAAATCTTCAGTCATAGTGCTGATAGTGTTGTTTATGAAGTGCATGTCTTGATCGCTCATCAAAACTCGTGGGCACCCAAATCGAGTGATTACTTGTTCAAATAGAAAATGTGTTGTTGTTTCTACACTACAATCCTTCACTGGTGCGTCTTCCACCCATCTTGTTAGGTACTTTGTCTCGGTGATAATGTACCTAGCTCCTGTTATTTTTGTCGGTGGGTTGATTGGTCCCACAAATTCTATTGCCCACTTATCGAATGCCTGCAATGTTACATGTGGTCGCAATGGAATTTCGTCCCTTCTGTTGGGTTTGTCTACCCTTTGATAGACGTCGCATCGCTGGCAGTACTCCTTTGAGTCTCGATGAATGATCGACCACCATAGTCCTGTGCGCAATGCCTTCTGCGTGGTAGTTTTTCCTGCATAATTCCCTCCTACTATTCCCTCATGGGATTCTTCTAAAACTATTGGTCTTTCATGTTCTAACACATATCTTCGCAAGATTCTATCTGCACCCATTTTGTATAAGTGTCTTGCGATCAGTTGATAGTCTGCAACCCAGACTACTAGGTTTTTCTTCTTGGGGGTTTTATATTCTTATGGCGCAGTACTTGTACTCAAGTACTAAATGATATTTGTGAAGTATTCATCAACGATCTGAACTGAAAATAACTATGCATCTGGAAAGTTTTCCTCTAAGTTTGTAGGTTCTTCTCCATTTGTGACCCCTGATAGGTGGTCAGGTCCCGTGTTCACTTTCCCTGGCTTGACTATTACTTCAAAGTCAAATTCTTAAAATAGTAGTAACCATCGAAAAATTCTCCCCCCCAACACTGACTTGTTGAATAGGTATTTAAGGGCTGAGTGATCTGTGAACATCTTAAAGTGTTTTCCCAATAAGTAGTGTCTGAACTTTTTCCATGCGTAGAACATAGCTAGGCCTTCCCTTTCTGTAGTGTTATAGTTATGTTATGATTTTGATAACTTTCTGCTCGCAAATGCTATCGGGTGATCCAGGTCTCCCACTCTCGGTTGCGCTAAGATAGCTCCAAGTGCTATGGATAATGCATCTACATGCACGTGAAATGTCTTCTCCCAGTCTGGAAATACTAATATTGGTGGGGTGACCATCTTTTCCTTTAGGGTATTCAGACCCTGTCGACACTCATCATTCCACTGAAACTTTGTATCATTTCTTAACAGCTTTTCCATTGGTGTAGTAATCTGCGCATACCCTTTGATAAATTTCCTGTAGTATCCTGTGTGTCCCAACGTCGCTCTTAGCTAACAGACTGTTTTTGGTGGTGGTAAGTTAACAATTACTGCAATCTTTGCAGGATCTACTAATAAACCTTGTTTGCATACTATGTGGCCCAATAATATCCCAAATGGTATTCTGAATATGTATTTCTCTATGTTCAGTGATATCTAACACTACCTGCATCTTTCCAACATCAGCCATAAGACTTCTACATGGTCTTTCAACAAACTATAGACTGTCCAATCGTCCAGGTATACCTCAAGAAACTGGTGGATTAATTCCTTAAATGCGGCAATGACTACTCTGGAAAATATTGCTGGTGCATTATTCAGTCCAAATGGCATGACTGTGTACTGGTAGGATCCCCATTTCATAGAAAATGTGGTCTTGTATATGTCTTCTTGTGCTATCTTGATCTAGTGGTAGCCTGAGAATCCATCAGTAAATGAGTAAGCTTCATGTCCACCTACGTTCTCTAACACTTTATCCGTGAAAGGTGTAGGGAACGGTTCATGTAGGCATGCATCGTTCAAATTCCTCAAATTGACGCATATCCTTATCCCTCCTTGTTTTTTGTCCTGCACTACCATCATGCTTATCCATTTTGATTCTTCGACCAATTCTATGATTACGGCTTCGAACATCCTGTCGATCTCAACTTTGAATTTCTGCTTGTATACTGGGTTCAATCTGTATGGTCGTTTTCTGATCAGTCTCGCTTCAGGTCTGAGTGGTATCTTAATCTCTCCTATATCTCCTACTATACCCTTCATCTCTGTAAATGTTGTGGGAAACATGTCGTTGTATTCGCGTAATAAATTTGTTATGCTTTCCACTATTTTCTCATCCTAGTAATCTCCAATGCTGACCATTTTGGGATTCTCAACTATCCCAATGTTAACATTATTTACCTTGATTGGCATGAAAATAACTTCTGATTCTATAGGTGGTCCCTCCACTTCTCTTTCACCTTTTGCTTCTTCAATCTGAATATTGCGCGAATCGTCTTCATCTGGTGCTTCCTCTTGCACATGGTAACATGACAACAATTCCTTGACTGTTTGTTTGTTGGTTTACTTCTTTTTTTATGTCTGAGTTTATTGACCCAGGTTTCATGTCTATTCGGGTTTCCGACAAAGCCTCTAAAACTATCGACCCTCCTGGTAAACCAGAAGGAAATGCAATGCACAGAGTGCACTGCGCAGTCTCACCCGAGATAACTTTAATGGGTCGCTGTAATACTCATGTGTTTACAACCTAGGATTGAGTGCGAGATATGAGAACTGTATATTGAACCACTATCATAACTTATAAACCCAATATATTGTCAAATGTGAATAAACAGGAAATATAACACTCATTCATTCAGTATAGCAATATTTACTTAAAAGAAATAAAGACACACATGCATTCAATATCATAACATGGATGTTACTGTCATTCACCCCCTCCTGGGATACATCCACAAATATTTGTCTCTCATATATTTTATTATAGTTGTTGTATCACTACAACATCGTGCGCTTACAACTCTTCCCCATTGGGTAAGATCTATATGAGGCAGACTACATCGCACTAGGCTCCTCAGCCTGCAATCTAACCCTCAAGATCTACCCTCCTTCGTCCTCTCTAGATCAACAGCTTACCAAAATAGATCATACAACAAAATATTACATATCAGTTCGCTACAACAACTCTCTCTACAATAACTACAAATCTGAACCTTATGATACCTAAGTATATAACTGAACCTTATGATACCTAAGTATATATATTAATCTTATGATACCTAAGTATATATCTGAACCCCTTATGATACCTAAGTATCTATATTTATACGTTTCTAGCTCTTCGGCCTTTACAATACATTACCAAAACCCTAACCCTAAAGTCATTAGGTCCTCCCTGCATGTGTGCGTGTTGTTCTTCCTTCCAGCTGTCGCTTTCCTCATGCAAGCTTTCTTTCCCAAAATCATCTTTCTTTCTGCTTTGGCCTGCCCTCCAACAATACTTTAAATTCTTCTTCTTCTAAAGGATGAATCGAAAGAGAAATTTGAGGGATTTCAAGATCTTCCTCCTTAGGGGATATGAAAGAAAACTTAGGAAAAGTATGACGAAAATATTTAAGGGTTTATTTTGGAGAAATGATGGGTGAATTCTATGTAGAGTATACTTGATAAATCACAGTGGAATATTTGAGGGTGATCCAGATTATTTTGAGAACGATATGAAGACAAAAATATAACCGATATATAACAAGGAAATACATAGAGATAATGTGGAGAACACATCAATGTAGTGAAAACCAAATTCTATTAATGAACAAGAGAGAAAAACATTGTAGAACAAAAACTGGCAGAATGTGGTAGCTTATCTCTGAAAAGAAAGATATGTTGGCTACGCTTCATTTGCAACAATATTTACATCACACATCATTGCATGCTTAAAGGGACTTCTTCACCTCAATTATGTATGAGAGAGTGGGAGGAGAACAATTCCCATGATGCATGTGGGATAAATTAGTTTAAGTTTATAAAATGCCATAGACATGTAAAATACTAGGACTTTCCAGGTGGTCACCCATCCAAGTACAACTCTAGTATGAGCACGCTTAATTGTGGAGTTCTAATGGGATCTGGTGCATCAATGCTATGATGTAGGATGTACATAATACCACTAGGAAATAATTACATAATTTATGTAATTGCATTCCATTCCCCATCGAAAGGGTGAATATCATTGTTGTAGGAAAATCTCCCTGCGGACAGGTAGATCGCCTCTAAGAGCTTGACCTTAACCCTGGACAGAAAAATGCTTAACGTGGACACTGACTTCCTTTCAAATCTATCTAAACTAATACATGAGAAGGAAGGATAACATAAGTACCTCTTTATCGACGTTTGTCCCTGCACGCTCCGAGTTGCGCTCCTCGCTGAGTTCTGCAGACAAACAATATACGACCACTTCCTACTCTATTGATATTAGCTTGAAAATAGATCTATCAATTAATGATAAGTTCATGTAACATCAGACACAAACTAGAAAAAAACAGGCCAAGCGTGTCATATTAATGAGAATAATGACAGCAGTACTTAAAATCGTAGATGCGAATGCGACAGCTTCGTCAAGTCCCCTTCGTCTAACCCTTGCTCAAAAGATCCACAATCTGGTTGACAACAGCTTCACTGATCACTTCTCCTTTGGCTGACTGTGTATTTCCTATGAGATCATAGGTTTCATGCTAGCAATTCTTCCTTATTTCCACCATCATAGAGCTTTCTTATATAGGTTGAGAGGAGCTTAACCTCTTGAGTTATGTTTAGAACAAGTTGGGAACCTCCTCCTTAGATTAGGGATCTCTTGATGAAACCAAGAATTCGAGTACAACTGCCTCCTAATCTTGAAAGATCATTTCCTTATTCTCCTCACCGGGCTAACAACTGACCCGGATTAGGGAGCGCTCCTTCAAAAGGGGCATCAGAGCACTAGAATGCTCCCTGAGAAGCTTAAGGGGAGTGCCAGCGCTTCAAAAGTGGGAAGCTCTCCTTCAGAGGGGTGAGGAAGCGTTATAACGCTCCTTGAGGCCTTATAGGGGAGCGTCAGCGCTCCTAAGGCTGTTTCAGGGGAGCGTTCACCCTCAAAACTCTTGATTGAAAGCCCTTTTCAGGTGTTAAGAGTTGTTTGACTCCAGTGAACCAATTCTCCTTCTTCAAACCAAGTACATAAGATGTTTTAAGTGCCTCCTTAGTGTCTTCATTATGGCAACATGATTCAACAACATTTGCGACACTTGTAACCAACTTGCGACACTTGCGAAAGTTGTAAGGAAGTTGCGACACTTACGACAATTGAGAGGAATATGCGACACTTATCCAGTTGAGTAATTTCGATGTGTAACAGAATGCCCCCCAAAGTATGAAGTCAGGAGATGCGAACTGATGACTGAAATACTTTGTAGACGTTCAAGCAAGGGTATAGACTCAGAGAACCTGACAGAAGCTACACACAAACATCTAACAAATATCATGACATATTTCAAAACCCAAGGCAGGCATACCTATGCTTGGGCGATCGAGACTTGTAAGGTATGGCCGCCATAATATACACTGTGGATCCATAATTGTATTGATGAAAGGGTATAGCCACCAAATATACAATGTGGATCTATACTCTGATGACTCAGACTGATCGTAGCCATGAAGAATACACAGTGGATCTACGAAATGACAAAGCATAGCCACGACCAATACACAGTGGATCTATGTAATAATGTATGTGTTCTTTGTCCAATAAAAGGTCCTTCACAACTTGGGCAAAGCATATATCACAGTGATTACCCAACCCAGGGTCTTCTTACCAATCCTAGTGTGATACGATTCTAACCATGTGAATAGATGTCTTGATGTCGAACATGGCAGAAACCACTTGATTACCGGTCAATGAGGTAAACCGTTAACAAGTGCGAGGGAGATCACCATT
>SNQJ01S0070805.1:0-17195 GCA_010110895.2 Picea sitchensis
GAATCTTCTCTATATGGTATTTTCATCTAGGTGATGGTGATGTACTGGTAATATCTTAGACTGAATTCTTCTATAATAAAGGTTGTTGGGTTTTCTCCCAAGGTTGGGTTTCCCAGGACAAAATCTTGTGTTCTTGTGTTGTGTTCTTGTGTCTACTATGTATGGTTAATGGTTTTAGATCTTATTATTTCTGATGCATTATTATAGTTGATATTTTCAGTGTATAGTTATTCTATGATAATTGTGGTTTAAAAGTGAATCTTGTTTGTAATCATAAGGAAATAACTATCAATATCTGAGAATGAAAAATCAACAAATACCACCTATAACTGCTTCTGGTTGATTGAAAAAGTGAAATTATGAGAATATATGAAATACTTATCCTAGACCATCACTTAGAAGAAGATGCAAATTGATCATCCAAAGGAGGAATAAGAACCATGGGTATGCATCAGGTAAGGAATCCTTTGTTTATCACTATTTTAGGAAGAAGTTTGTAACACTACCAGTTGTTGGTACTCAAATATATGCTCATTCTATGGGAAGAAATTCCATCATACGAAATCTTTCTAGAAGAAGCAAGCCACATGCCACAATTCATATTGCTTCTAGAGGAGTAGAAATAATATGTCCCAAAACGAATAGAAAATTTAGAGGCATGGAGAGAAAAGGAGCATGTTAACTATTCCATACAATAGTTCCAATATTGTTTTCCACCACTACAATTACAGTGCCCATTAGTAATTAAAAGTGTTGGTTGTTGGAGTTAATTCACACACACCTAGGATTTATTTTTCCTAAGGCTATTCCTTGTTTGTTACTCATAATTAGTCATTATCCAGTCTCCTATATTTTAGGAGAGAATATTCCACCTAGAGAATATTCTCTTTCAGTTGACACTTCAGTTTAACTAGTTGAGTTGAGTTTAGATGTTGCATTGGTTTTTTCACCATGCAACATTGGGATCATCACAAACTCACTACTCTTTGTTCAGTCAGTTAACTGAAGACTAGTTGACTTGTTAACTCAGCTAGGTGGCAGTTCACTCCTGTAACTACCTGAGACACTAGACTAGGTGGCAGTTTACTCTTGTAACTATTGGTGTGTGTCCAAATCAATCTAGACCACCACTATGGCTCATTAGTTACTCATTTATCCTATATATATTGTAAATTATTCACTCTTTGAGTGTGGAATATAGTTAATGAGAATTCTTCCATTCTTTCTCTCTTGCTTCTTCTTTCTTAATTTCTCTCTGCAAATGTGTGTGGTATTTTATAGCTAGATCTATTATGTGCAAGTTCAACACATTTACATGGTATCAGAGCCGACGGACTGCTAAGAAAAATCTACACCAAAATTTTTTGCAAGTACAAAAGATTGAAGACAACGGAAAAATGGAATTCCAAAAAGAATTTATTCTTACACCTTACAACTATTTTTCATGGAAGGAGAAAATAACCATACATCTCCAATCCAGAGGGTTGTATAGGTTAACCATGAATACAGATATAGAACCGACATTAGCCATAGAAAAATCCAAGTACTTAAATCACATGGATGAGGCACTTAGAATAATTTGTAGTCTTATTTCTCCCGATCTCCTTTTTCACATATCTTCCTGTAAGACTCCCAATGAAGCTTGGAAAATCTTGGAAGGGATCTTTGGAAAACCGAATAATATGAGGGGACACATGCTAGAGGTGGAGTTGCTCACATTGGATCCAAAATGCTTCGACAATATCTAAGATTTCTTTACAAAATTCAAGGATTTACTGTAGCAACTCAAAGCTTGTGGGGTTGATAAGTGGAGCAGAAACAAATGGTCCTTACCATTCTCTCCAAGCTTGGTCCTGAATTCTCTGTATTCATATCCACATTCCATACTGTCAGATTCACCTCTAGAGCCACCTGGAAGATGCCTTCTCTTGAGGAATTTATCGAATCCTTGACACAAGAGAAAACCAAGCTCATCAACATGAGTGCAATCAAAGGCCCAAGGGCGCATTCTCTCACTGTGCATTATGACAGACACAAATATCAGAAATCTAAATATAAATATAAGCGAAAATCTCATGCACATACGAAGAAGAAAGGGTACACATAGCCCTTCACCGATGCCTCCGGATCTAAAGGAGAAAATGGAAGAAAATGGGAGAAATGCACATACTGTCACAAAGGATTCCATTCGAAATCTGCATGCATGCAAAAACAAATAGATCTGATGTCTCGGATACTTCAGCAAAACAACCTTGGAGATCGCATCCCCAAGGGTGCAAAGAAGAAGAAGCCAGAAGATCTGAATTCGAAGAAAGGCAATTCTATCCATGCCTTGATTTCCATCAACTCCTCTCCCAATGCTTGGATCGTAGATTCAGGAGCATCACATCACATGGCTGCCTCAGAAGAAGTATATTTTTCTCTAGATTCATGCAAAGGTCCTCTTATTCTGATGGGGGACAACTCTCCTGTCGAAGCCATTGGCAAAGGAAGGATTGAACTCACCAATGGAAGCTTCGAGAATGTGTTGCATGTTCCCAAGCTTTCTGTCAACCTTCTCTCCGTGTATTAGATGATGAATTCCAACACCGGAAAGAGAGTTGTATTCACACCAAATTCCGTGGACATCTACGACATGCAAACCAACTCCAGGTTTGCTACCAGTGAGGTAAATCATCAGTCTAGATTGTATACATTTTCTGAATTCATTGAACCTGATTCTTCTTTACTGCTTACTCATGCTGATGAAAGTAGTAGGATATGGAATGAAAGGTTTGGACATTTGAATTTTAGATACATGCAATAGATTAGCAAGCATATATTAGTTGATGGTCTAACAGACATCCATTTCTCCAAGGGAGTATGTGAGGGATATGTTCTTGGGAAACACACTCAGGAGAAATTCGACAAAGGAAAGTCTCAGCGAGCTTCTGCACCTTTATATATAATCCATAGTGACCTCATGGGTCCTTTTCCACATCCATCGATAAGAAAAGCGAGGTTTTTTCTCATTTTTGTTGATGATTTCTCACGTTTTACTTGGATCTACTTTCTCAGGAAAAAATCTGAGGTCTTTCAACACCTCAAAGATTTCAAAGCTTTGGTTGAGACACAGTCTGGAAAGAATATCAAAGTCCTCCAAACTAATAACACGGGAGAGTATGTGAATCATGAGATCCACAATCTTTTCCATGAGGTAGGGATTCAGTTGCAGCACATAGATCCCTATACTCCACAACAAAACGGAGTTGCTGAGCGAAAAAACCGATCTCTAAAGGAGATGGCATCTTGCATGTTGCATGCAAAGTCACTACCACAAATACTATGGGCCAAAGAACTTAAATGTGCAACATACATCCAAAATATATATCCTCATAATTCTGTCAAGGATAAGACCCCCTATGAGGCTTGGAGCGGCCTCAAACCAGAAGTGACCCACTTTCGCATTTTTGGTTCAAGTGCATGGGCCAGGATTACCATTTACATTGTGGAGTTCATATATGGATATTTCTTAAAGATGTCAGTTAGTGAAATACTTTTTCATTGTCAAAACAAGTGAGCCAACAACCAGAGCTAGTAGCAAGATCCATGAGGCACAACCACAACCAGATTCAGAGTTGTATCCAAGAGCCAGAGTCATTTCCATGTTCTGTATAAGTAGAAAGAAGGAACATTAGTATAGATTGGCTTCCTTCAAGATTTTGGAGACCAAAAATCCTCTCAATTGGGAGGTGTAATCCAAAATAGATCCAAACAAGCTAAAGGTTTGTCAGATTCATTACCTGTACAATAATTTGGAAATCAAATAAGGTTATAAAAAATATGAAAAACAATTCTAATGTAAAATTGAATAAGACAAAAGATAAAAATGAGAAAGTTAATTGAAAAAGAAAAATAATAAAGGAGAGAAAAGACTAACGAATGCAAAATGATAGGTCACGCATGTTGGCCTTCTAATTATGCAAGTGCTCCCTATATCATTTTGAATTTTCATTCTCAAAATGTCTTTTTGATAGGAGGGAAGAGGACGAATAAATAAGTATGAACTACATTGTAGCTAGATATCATCAAAATGAGAACTAAGCAAACATTCGAAGTTGGTTTTCCCATTTGGGTTTCCAGGGTAAAATATTTGTGTCAATTATGTGTTTGATTTGATTGTTGTGTGATGTAATTTAATTTATAGTTTCATTAAATGGATCATTATAATATAATTCCCACTATATTGATGTTAAATTCTATTGAGAGTCAAATATTTTCCACCACCTTTCTAATATCAATAGCCTAGGGACTTACATCATCCATTCTTTGACGGAGGGAGATTGAGGTTTGCGATGAGAGAGTTGTTTCATTCCCCAACTATATTTCTAATTCTTAATCCTTTTGTTTAACAAATAATCACTCACAGATCATTGGTTACCTTGGGAATATGTGGGCACCATCCAACAATGGTGTTTTGTCTAGTTGGTATATGAAATTCATGCCTTGGTCCCATATACTATAAGGACTACTTTAGCACAAGAATATTTTGGAACATCAATCATTGATGGTTCATCACACATTTCTTGGGTTAATTTGGTCAAGATTTAGACCTACATCTGGAGACATTCATTTGGGTGATCGACCAACAAACCAGACCAGTCAGTCGAGTAGTCGTCATTCCTATCGGACAGACATTGGAAAAACAGTTGAAGATAGTTGGGAGGTGGATCAAACACCCTTGTGATCAAATACGAGTTGGATGGATAGTCAATTGGATTGATTGTTGTTGATTTGACTTGCTAGCATATTTTGTGGATTCAACTCTAATCGTCGATGGTTATATGTGGAAAAGATATTTCAGATACTATGGGAGTTGGTTAAATCTTGAGACTATAAAATAAGACCCCTTGGGTCATTATCACAAGGTGAAGCATGAATTGAGATTTCACAATAGATCATGCAGATCAATGTGTACAATATGCATTGAGATGTTGTAATCACAATAAATTGTGCTTAAGTGTTGTAATAGTGTCTTTAGATGCCACCTATGTCCTTCAAAATTTCTTGCCCCTCTTCGATTGTCTACAGTATTGTGTTCTTTGTTTAATATTGTGTTCCATTTCATTCCCCAACATGGTATCAGAGACGATGGTTTGAAAACCTTTACCTACTACCTAAAAACCTTGTTGATTCAGATATGCTGTGTGATTGACTTCGGACCAGTGGTTTTTTGATTGAAACTTATTGAAACAAACCAATATGTTTAGATATTAAATATGGATTCGAAGATCATTCATACTATTCTAAACGAATCAAATTATGTAGTATGGGATCCACATATGGAAACTCTATTGAAAAGTAAGGGACCATGGAAGTATACTAAGGTCATAATCCCAGATCCAACAGATGCTTCGACAAAATTTTCTATTGATGGAAAGAAGGATGAGGATGTGGGGGTTATCCCAAGCTACATCTCGCGGGAAATATATTTTCTTCTAAGTGGAATTAAATGTCCACATATGGTCTAGAATAATCCAAAGACATTGTTCGATTGATTCAATGAAAGCCATGTCATGTTGTTGGAGAAATATTTGATCTCTCCAAATCCTCATTCCTTTGAAATAATGGAGGACTATTTATCACATGTTAAGGAACTCTAGTTAAATTTGAGTGTATGTGGAGAGAAATACAAGAAGAAGGATGGGAAAATCATTGAGTTGGTCCTGATAAATATGAGAACGCCACTTGATGTGTTTTTATCGACCTTCCACACCAACTGGCACACACACAAGAAATATGGTAAGGATTACTCCTTTGAATTTTTTTGTGAAATTTTTATTATTGATCATCATAGATTGCTTGAAGAAGGAAATCTTGGTGGTAAGCACCATGCCCACTTGGTCAAAGGTAAGGGAAATATCGATTCTAGGAATAGAGTGCAGACTGATGCTTCTACACAAAGACCTACACATATTGATTAGGGACCCCAGAGACAACCAAAACGAAGTCAAAAGAAGAAGAGATGTCAATATTGTGGAAATATTGGACATGTCGAGAATAAATGCTTCAAGAAGCGAGATGATCTAGAGGAGAAGGTTAGAGTACTTGAACGAGATGCATTGACTATTCACTGACCCACTAATAATTCCACCTTCCAAGTTACGACTTCTCGATCTTGGATGTATCATATTGTGTACAATGAATGGGTTGTCAACTCTTTGTGCACTCATCATATGGAAAAAGATGCCACTTTATTCACAAGACTGAATAAAGCCAAAGAAAGTAGAATCTATGTTGTTGATGATTTTTCTTTGGATGTTGTTGGTCAAGGTGATGTAGCTTTTCAACATGGTAAAATCGTCGAAGTCTATCTTGTAGAAAATATTAGTGTCAATCTATTGTTTGTTGATCAATTGACTCATACACGTAATATTGTGGAATTTTGTCCGAATTGGTTCTATGCTCGACATTTAAAAAAATGGAAGTTGATTATTGTTGACGGTCTCCTATACCAGATGGACAACTTATACAAGTTTCATGACTCCAATCGACTTAAATATGAACCAAATGAACTTATTTCTCACACTTATGAGAGAATTCCAATTTGGCATGAACAACTCAGACATATGAATTTTTTAAGTTTGTAGGTGTTATCGGACAAATCGATAGGTGTGGACACTAACTGATCTCCCTAGATCCACCTAGATCTAGAACAAAACACACCAGAACATGATGCTTTCCTTAAGTTTTAGATATTAAATTTACTAACTAAAGAGGGATGGGTGACATACCGTTTAAATGTCGCTTCCTCTCACCATCGCCATCCTATCTCTGTTCCAATGCTCATACAATGATGATCCTGCAAAAGAATGCAACCAACCAAAGTGATAGAAATAACATAAACTCAATATAAACCTATGTACGTGATCAAGGAATCATACAATAAAACACAACAAGCTTTATAGGAAAGAATCATATTACTGTATCATATTAAATGTGAAAGAGAGATTACAACCATGGACTTGATGTTGTAAGGTCCCTTCCAACTGTCCTCCGTTCCCCACACACTTTCACTCCAAGAATTCTGAGAGCATAGATCTGATAATATTCACAATCTATCTTGACAAAGAAAATCTCAAAGCCACTCCAACCAAGCTAATAATTCAAAGCCAACAAAAGCTACAAGCTCCAGAACCCCTTCTCCATGAGAGATCCTCTCCTTTTATAAGTTGAAGAGGATAAGGTGAGGAGGTTAGGATGATCCCACTAAATCATGAAAGCGAGTAAGATCCAAACCATTCGCATGACACCTCACCATGGAAGTTTCTCCTTCTAGAAGATTTGAGAAAACGCTCGTTTTCCCACGTGTAATCATTCTCGCACCCTACTTATAGTGCAACCTGCGAACTATTCGCACCCTAGCTATGATGCATCCTGCGAGAATCAGGCATTCTCGCACCCTAATACATAGGCAGCCTACAAACTTCCTTTTTTATAAGGTTTTTAGACAGGAAAATGCAACTTATTTTCTCAGGAAAAGTTATTCTCCCTTCTCTCTTCAGGAACTCAGGCCATTGACCCCTTTGAAGGCAACAGATAGGTTTACATAATTAACGGTCATAGGGATGACAAAAATAATGTGTAACAGTAGGCACTAGCAACTCATAACATGGTTGCTAGTTTATTGGAGAAGTATGTAAGGGTTGTGTAGTTGGGAAGCATCATCAGGCACCTTTTGACTCTGGACAAGCGTGGCGAGAACATGTTCTATTGGAATTGGTTCATAGTGATGTGTTTTCTATCAATTTACCTTCACTAGAAGGTGCAAGGTACATTTTAACTTTCATTGATGATTTCTCTCTTTTCACATGGGTATTTTTCCTAAAGAATAAAAACCTTGTCTTTGAGAAGTTCAAATAATTATGGGCCTTTACTAAAAAAAAATGTGGTTGACCCATCAAGTGCTTGAGATCAAAAAATGGTGATGATTATTTCAATTAAACCTTTGAACAATACCTACTTTGATATGTTATTGACTGGCAGTAGTCATTTCCTCACAAACCTCAGTATAATGGAGTTGTAGAATGCAAGAATTGGACATTAGTCAAAATGGATAGATGTCTTATGTAGGCTAAAAACCTACCTCCTTGCTTCTGGGATGAAGTGGTGTATTGTGTCAATTATATGATCAATCACATCTCGACTCGAGTTGTTCCTTCCATGACTCTTGTTGAATGATGGTATGGAAATAAAACCTCTATTGGCCACCTTCGTTTGTTGTTATGTGTTTCTTGGGCTCACATTCCTGATGATTGTCAAAAGAAATTGGATGCAAAGAGTCATGCTTGCATCATGATGGGATACTCTGAAGATTTGAAAGCCTATCGATTGTTTGATCCTATCAAACATAATGTTCAGATTGATGAGAAGTCTTCCAGAGTTAAGTTGTTGAATGCCTCTTCCATATTGTTGCAGGATTATCCCTTTGATGTTGTCTAGGACATTGGTTCTCCTGCTCCTCTCTTCAGTCCTTTGACTGGTCTGTCAAACGTTATACCTCTTTTGACTCGATCACTGATCTCCAAGTTGGCTAGTCCAACTTATTTTGTTTCAACTGGTCCATCAAATGTAGAACCTCTAACTTTTGATCAACCTACTGAAGTGAACCATATTTCACATGTTTCTTGTATACCCTATTGGACTTCCAAGACAATTGAATTTGTTAGAGTTGATGCTGGAGATGCCTCCTGTGGAAAATAGAATCTAATTCATAAGAAACATTCCAATGTTTCCATCATGACTCGTTTCCTTGAAACCTCTAATCCTGTTACCTACTTAGATGTTGAAAGATGACCTGAATGGGAACATGTAATGAAGACAGAAATTGATTCCTTGTAAAATAATCATACCTTGGACTTGGTTCCCCAACTGGATGGAAAAAACATTGTGAAGTGTAGATGGGTCTACAGGATCAAATTTTCCTTGAAGGTGTTTTTGAGCGACATAAATAACACCTCATCATGAAGGGATTTTCTCAACAAGAAGGTATTGACTACACTGGAACCTTTTCCCCCGTTGCAAAGATGAAATCGGCTTGATTGATTATTTCCCTCTATAATCATTTTTTATGGAAGATTCACTAGATGGATGTGAAGAGTGCCTTTCTTCACATAGACCTATCTAAATAAATTTACATGGAACACCCACCTGGCTTCGTGACAAATACCAATTTGGTATGTCGACTCAAGAAGTCACTTTATTGTTTGAAGCAGACTCCTCGAGCCTGGTACTCTAACATTGACATTTTATTTCTTAGGATTGGATTCAAACAGTGTGAATCTGATCATAACCTGTATGTTATGCACTCTAATGGAGAACATAATTATCTCATAATTAGATTGAAGAAACAATTTGTTGACTCATTTGACATGACATATCTTGGCACTCTGCATCATTTTTTAGGTCTCCAAGTATTACCACTGTGTGGTGGATTTTTCATTTCTCATTCTAAATATGTAATGGATCTATTGACCCATTTGAAGATGGTTGATTACAATTATTGTGCCACTCCCTTTCATTATGGAGTGAAGCTTACAAAAATTTGTCAAACACCCACTGTCGTTGTTACTCTCTATCGACAATTGGTCGATATCCTCATTTATTTTACTCATAGTCAACCTGATATCTCCTTTGTTGTTAGTGTGGTTTCTCTGTTCATGAAAGATCCCATAGAAAGCCACTGGAAAGAAATCAAATGTGTTGTTTGATATCTGAAGGGTACCACTCACTTCAGTATCAAATATTGTTGTAGTTTAGACTCTCTATTTAGCTTCATCGACTTCGACTGGGATGGAGACAAAGATAATTGGAATTCCACTTATGGGTATGTGTTTCGCTATAGCAATGGACCTTTGGTGTGGTCGTGAAAGAAATAGAAGGTAGTCTCTCTATCGACTACATAAGAATAATATTGTGGTGTTGTTCAAGCAGGTATTGAAGCAGTTTGGATTTGTTAACTTTTGGGTGAGCTTGGATTTCCCGGTCAGACCTCGAATACAATATTCTTTGATAATCAAAGTTTCTTTCAAGTTGTTGACAATGTTGTTTCTCACAGTAAGATGAAACATGTTGAGATCCGTTCTCACTATTTTTGGTAGTTGGTTCATGATGACATTGTTTCTATTGAATATTGTGTTTGGGACCTAACCTCGCTAACTCCTCACGTAGGTAGAATAATATATTTCCATGTAATAAAGGCCAATATTAGTAATGCCTAGCAATAAGGAAGAATAATTCAAATGTAAGAAGAAATATTAGAAGCTTTCGCTTCTAGAAGGATATTCCTCTAGATGGTTCTTTTGGATAGACAAATTTAGTATAAATAGGAGTAAAGGGTATGAGAAGTTTTGTCTTGCATATTATTGTAATATATCTCTTCTCTACTAGAGGTTTTCCTCTCAAAGAGGAAAGTGAACATTGCTATTATTAATCATGGTGCTATTTTTCGTATTATTTTGGTATTGTTATGGTTATATCATTGTTGTTCTGCCATTTCTAGCTATTTTTTTTTTTTTTTTNACAAGTGGTATTAGAGAACTTTCCTTGGCAGAAAATTGTGGGTTAATTTGTTTTTGTGGTAGAGATGTATTCCAATGTCTTAAAGCTACATAGATTTGTCATTACATGAATACAAATGCAGTCGGGGAGTCATACATGTAAGAAATACAAGTGGTACTTAAGCACACTTCTGTTGGCCACCCTTGTAACCCATGTTGGTACCCCTACAGGTGGTAGTGCATCAGACGAGACCTGTATACAGATCAACCTAGATATTTTGAATCCCTCCATAGATAAACTGATCGACTTCCTCACTGTTATAGTTCCACCAAGAACAAAACTCAAGAAGATACTCTATATTACCTGGGTAGTTGAGAAGTACACTTAAGGGCATGGTTGAGCATCCTTAGTTGGTGCCCTGAGAGATTGGGACGAGTACTACTGTTGGACCCCGCACGTATATCAGAGAGCTATAGCACAAGGAAAACCCTTGTCTATAGACACCCTGCATACCCTAAGCATTGGGATGGAAACAAAAATATAACAAACAAGATCTATTGTCATGCAATTGTGCCTCCTACATTCGGGTTACAAAATTACGACACATTTCTTCCTATTAAGAATTTGGGCATCTCAACACTGCAGTATTCTTTAGATCGGAGTATAACCCTGTAGGAGTAAAATAAATAAATAAAATAAAATAAAAGTTTGGATCTTGTTGGCACCATTATTTAAGCCATATCTTGTTGGATTACTCTTTTCTCCCTAATCGCAATCATACCTATCATTTTTTAGAAAAAACAAAATTTTCGTGGACCTAGCCCCCTTTCAACACCCTTATTTGGGCCTTACCCCATTGGATTCCCCTCGTCGCCATGATCATCGTGACACACTTCACCTATAACACATTTTTTGTTTGGTCCCACCTATCCCTTTTTCGTTTTCCCTCTTTATCATGGCCCACAACTGTAGCCAAGACTTGGAAGATCACTTCAATACCTTGTCCTCTAATTTCACAGAGACCTAAAAAGAAGTGAGACAGCTTAGTGCCAATTTTTCCACCATCAATAAAAACATGCATTCCTCCATCGACGCCAAAATGGAAAACATCAAACAGGACCTCACTACCCAACTTGCACCCTTCACTACCCATCTTGCATCCTTCACTACAATGATCTACACCAATATGAGTATCCCTACAAATATTCCATCCTCTAACCCACCTTTTCACTCCAAAGGTGAAGTTCCTCTAATTTCCATACTTTTCAACCCCATCACTTTAAGCGTGACCTACTCCTTCCGCGTCTGGATGTGAAACAAATTGATGGCTTGTATCCCACTGGTTGGGTAACTCAAATGGAACATTATTTCTCTTTGTATGGAATTACAAATGAGTTGGAAAAACTATGGTATGGTGGTCTCCATCTACATAAAGAACATTGGAAATGGTGGCAATGGAGAAAAAATTCTCGTCAAGGGTATGTGTCTTTGACACTGACACCAACCATTTAGGTCGTTTGACAAAATTTAAACAATCTTGCAGAATGGAAGACTTTATAGCCTCTTTTGAGTGATTTTATTTCTGTACAGAGGGCATGTCTAATGCTTCTTTCTAAGAATTTTTTATTAGTGGACTCAAGGATGAGATTCGTACCCATGTCCTCAAAGTTGGGTGGAAGCTACCAAGCGAGATAAGGAAGCACAATACGTTGTCTCTTCTCAAACTCGAAAACCCTCCTTTGTTCCTCGCCCTAAAAGAATCACTCCTGCTCCTCCTTCTACTCCACTAAAGATCCAGAAATTGACCAGGGAAGAAATGGTTGAACACCAACTCAAAGGCCTTTGTTATAATTGTGATGAAAAATATTTTCTGGGGCAGAAGTGTAAGGNGGGTTCTCTGCTCCCCACACCCTCAAGATAATTGGTTACATTAAGCATCAAAAGGTCATCATCCTTGTTGATATTGGAAGCACCCAAAATTTTATTCATCGTCACATTGCCCAAGAAAATAATTGTAATATCTTCATCGTCAATAATTTTTAAATCATGATTTCTAATGGTGGGTCCATGAAATGTGGGGGGCGTTGTGAAAATGTGCATATCCAAATTGGTCAATGCCACATGAAATCTCATATGTTTTCTATCGACATGGGTGGTTGTGACATTGTGTTGGGTGAAGAATGGCTAAGGACTTTGGGTCCCATTCTCATGGATTTTAAGGAATTAAACATGCAATTAAACTAGGAGGGCCAACAATATAATTTCCAAATCATCACCATCAATTCCCTAGAGATCATCAGTTCCTATTGCATTGTAAAATCTTCTCAAAAAAGTTCATTCGGGAATTATTGCACAAATCCATGCCATTCAAGACACTGAGACACCCTCTGTGTCGCAGGACCTCCAATCCATCCTCTCCAAATATTAAGTTGTTTTTTCCACTACCCAGGGAATTACTCCTTCCCATGGTGTTTCATGATCATTCCATTCCCCTTGTCCCCGACAACCTCCCTCCCAATATTCATCCTTATCATAATCCCTTTTCCCAAAAAAATGAAATTGAGAAAATTGTTCAAGAATTCCTCACCATAAGTGTTATATGTCCTAGTACAAGGACCTACTCTTCTCCTATGGTCATGGTCCTTAAGAAAGAAGGCTCTCGACACATGTGTCTTTCCTTTTGCACCCTCAACAAAATCATCAAAGACAAATTTCCCATTCTTCTCATTGATGACCTCTTGGATGAATTGAGTGGTGCATAGTTCTTTAATAAACTTGATCTAAATTTTTTTCTACTACCAAATATGTATAAACGAGGCAAAAATTCCTAAGACTGCATTTCGAACTCATGAGGGCCACTATGATTTTTTGGTCATGCCCTTTGGCTTGTGTAATGCTCCCTCCACTTTCTAAATCCTTATGAATCATGTCTTTCGTCATCTTATCCGTCATTTTTTCTTAGTTTTCTTTGATGATATCCTAATATATAGTAAAACTTGGACAACCTGTCTTGCTCATGTGGATCGATTTCTACATATACTCTCTCAGAATCAAATTTTCCTCAAACAATATAAATGTGTTTTTGGAGCCTCGGAAGTTGAGTACTTGGCTCATATTGTTTCCAAGGAATGTGTCCTAAAACTATTGAGGCTATGAAGGATTGGCCTCGCCCAAAGACTCTCATAAGATTGCATGGATTTTTGGATTTAACAGGCTATTATCACAAGTTTGTTAAGAATTATGGAAAAATTGTGGCACCTCTCACTACTCTCCTTAAAAATAATTCTTTCACTTGGAATCTCGTAGTTGATCAAGCCTTTCAACCTTGAAGGGGGCCATGTGCACCACTCCAGTCCCGGACCTTCCTAATTTCACAAAGACCTTTGTCCTGGAATGTGATGCTTCAAGAAGAGGAATTGGAGTAGTCCTTATGCGAGATGGTTGGCCTTTTTCCTTTACCAACAAACAGTTGTCAAAGCGACATTTGGGAAGAAAAGTCTATGCAAAGGAAATTTTGGCTATTCTGCATGTAGTGGATCTTTGGTGCCCTTATATATTGGGGAATGCTTCCAAATTAAGACAGATCATCAAAGCCTCAAGTATTTTTTGGAACAATGCTCTTCCTCCCAAGAGAAACAAAAATGGGTGACTAAGCTCTTTGGATATGATTATGAGATCTTTTACAATAAAGGTAAAGAAAATGTGGTTGTTGATGCACTTTCAAGAAAATATGAAGATGAAGGGTCCCTTTTTTCCCTCTCCTTCATTGTACCAAATTGGCTCCAAGTTGTTCATTGGGAATGGCTACAAGATCCCAAAATTCTACATCTGATCCAACAATTGTATGCCAATTCTCCAGTTTCCTTGGGGTACTCTTGGTACAATGATGAGCTTCACTACAAAGGCCATATGTATTTAAGTAAACAATCACAAATTAAATCCATGGTACTTTTTGAGCTTCATGCTACACCCATAGTTGGGCACTCGGGGTTTACCAAAACCTATGACCGAGTTAAACGTTCTTTATTTATGGGATGGCATGAAACATGATGTCCCAATTTTGTGGCAGAATGTGATGTTTTTCAACATAACAAGGGAGAAACAGTCAAAGCTCCTAGCACACTACAAAATCTTCTGATTCCACCTGCTATTTGGAGGGATATGTCTATGGATTTTATTGTGGGATTACCCAAATCGGGCAATAAAGAAGTCATCATGGTGGTCGTTGATCATCTTTCCAAGTATGCTCATTTATGTGCTCTTCAAAACCCATTTACCACCTCCACTATGGCTCAAAGTTTTATGGATCGAGTCTTGAAGCTTCATGGCATGCCTCATTCTATTGTTTCTAATTAAGACCCCACTTTCACAAACGAATTTTGGAAAGAATTGTTCAGGCTACAGGGCACCCAATTTCATCTCAAAACAACTTATCATCCACATACTGATGGTCAAATTGAAGTCGTCAACAAGTGTTTGGAATCATATTTTAGGTGTTTTTCATAGGAAAGGAAATATCAGTGGGATTAATGGTTAACACTAGATGAATGGTGGTACAACACTTCTTATCATACAAATACCCACATGATTCCTTTTGAAGCTGTAGATGGACAAAATACAACTTCAATTCTCTCATACCTGCCAGGTGTGTCGAAGGCCCAGATGGTTGAGGAAATTGTTACAGTTCGAGAGGTTATTCTCCGTACCCTCAAAGATAATTTGGTCATGGCCCATAATCGCATGAACCAATAGGAAAATCTAGGTCACTATGAGCATCAATTTGTTGAAGGAGGCCAGGTGTTTCTTCGAATGCAACCTTATAAGAAAACTTTCCTCAAGGCTGACCATTGTCAGAAACTGGTGCCAAAATTTTATGGTCCATATACCTTTCTCAAGAATGTGGGACAGGTGGCCTATTAGTTATCTTTTCCCATTAATTGTAAGATCCATCCTATTTTTGATGTCTCCTCCTTAAATAAGGTGATTGGAACTAAGTTCCAAACTCAAACCAGCCTTCCTGAGTTGGATGAAGAAGGCTCCACCTGGTTGCAGCCACAAACAATTTTGGACCAAAGTGATTGTTTTCTGCGTCAGCACACCATCAAGGAAGTGTTAGTCCAATGGAAAGATACAACTCCAGAAGATGCCACTTGGGAACCATCTACCATTCTGCAACAATTTCCTCATCTCAAGCCTTGAAGACAAGGCTTATTTTAAGGGGGGGGGACATTCTAGGGACCTAACCTCCCTAACCCACCACGTAAGTATAATAATATATTTCCAAGTAATAAAGGCCAATATTAATAAGGTATAGCAATAAGGAAAAATAATTCAAATGTAAGAAGACATAATAGAATCTGTCGCTTCTAAAAGGATCTTCCTCTAGATGGCTCTTTTGGATAGACAAATTTAGTATAAATAGGAGTAGAGGGTATGAGAATTTTTTTATTGGATATTATTGTAATATAACTCTGATCTGCTAGAGGTTTCTCGCTCGAAGAGGAAAGTGAACATTGTTATCATTAATCAAGGTGTTCTTTTTGGTGTTATTCAGGTATTATTCTGGTATTGTTCTGGTTATATCATTATTGTTCTACCATTTCTAGCTAACATATTTGTGTTCTGCATACTATTTTATATTTGGAATACTACATATTTTCGCATTGAATATCAAGTTGTTGATATCTTCACCAAACCTTTAGCTAAAGGAAAATTTATCAAGCTCCGCACTTTTCTTGCAATTCAGGAAGTTGCAATTATAGGGGGTGTTCCAGTAATGTAATTTCACTTCCTGAACCTCTAGAGTTGTGTGGTGAAGGGGGGGTGTTGCAACATCAAGAATTTATGGTTCATCACACATATATTGGGTTTAGTCAGTCAACATATCGACCTACATCTGGACAAAGTTAGTCGGTCGATCCACCAACACACCAAACCAGACGGTCGATTAGTCGACGTGTTTTTCAGTTAGACAATTGACCAAATGTCAAAGATAGTTCAATGGTGGATTGACCAAACCTACAATCAACTATGATTTGGATGGATAGTTGGTTAGATCGAGTCCTGTCTAGCTAACTTGACATAGTGAATTTTGTGGAGTCAACTCTAACCGTCATTGGTTATATGTGGACAATATATTTTGGATTTTGTGGAAGTCAGTTATATCTTGAGACTATAAAAGAATAACTCTTGGGTCATTATCAAAAGGTGTACTGTGAATTGATATTGCACAATATATCATGCAGATCAAGATGTGCAATACACACTCTAATGTTTTAATCACAGTACTATGTGCTTAAGTGTTGTAATGGTGTATTTAGACACCACCTCTGTTCTTCGAAATTTCTTGTTCCTCTTCGATTGTCTACAATACTATGTTCTTTGTTTCATATTGTGTTCCATTTTATTCACCAATAGAATCAACCTCCCTACAAACTAATTGAGAATTTTTATGGTGAATTAGCCTCCCGCTCAATAATTAACAAGATATCTACTGAATCCTCACTACCTTCCTTAGGATTTATTCTAATGATTTGAACTAGTGACAAATGTTGATTATTATATCCCATTCATTGCATGAATTCCATGAATGAAAAGAGTTAAGGTAAATTTTAGGAACTTCCAAAAAGGATTGAATTAGTATAGGAAATCCCATA
>SNQJ01S0070806.1:17687-29512 GCA_010110895.2 Picea sitchensis
CATATTTTTAGATTGGCTGTCAAAAACAGCGCTCTGGAATACGAAGGATTCATCTTCGTCAAAAAATTTGGTCTCAGTTATTTCCATTGCGAACGGACCAACTTTGTGCATGTGCTCAGTTTCAATTTCAAGTTGCATTTGTTCACTTTCAATTTCGAGTTCATTTTCTTTCCCTACAATGGTTTTTCTCTTCTTCATTGGTCAAACTTTGTGAGAACTATCAATTTTTGTACGAGGAGGGTTCTTATCTCCTCCTCCGTTTGAAGATTTTTGGGTTTCTTTTTTACTGGGGTGGGTCGTTGAAGTGATGTTCTGTGATGTCGTTCTCTTAGGAGTGTTTATGGAGGACTGGGCACTCTTCTCACCAGATACTTTTCCCTATTGTCTGTACAATTCAGTCGTTCTTTGCAATGTGTCGCAATCGCCAGAAGCAAGATTTTTGTCATCACTGTCCCTGTATTCGGTCAGGCATCTATGGATAAAAGAGTTGCTAAAGCCAACTGCTAGTAAATGTTCTCGAAAAATCCCATTAGGGTTGAACCCTTTTATCCTTTCATCATATGTCAGGTTCAAGTTCTTGAAATGGCCTCCGAATTTGTCAATCTTGTTGATGTTTCTGCACATGAAGTCCCCGACTTTCCAGGGCAGAGGAATGAACTGTTTTTTTTTCTTGTCACGGAAAAAATGAAAGCAGTGTTTGTATTTCCTTTCTATTTATGTAACAAACATCTTGTCCATGATGTGGCATGGAAGGAAAGCAGGATTTTTCTTGGAGCCAAAGACCATTAGTACAATGTGATTTTCCTTTTGTTCAAGTGTACCCTTCCTGTTCAAAAACTTGGTTGCCTGGCTAGACATCCACGTAGCATCCTTCCCTAATAATAAATCTTTGAAAACTGAGACAAAGTCATTAAAAAATTCATAAAAACAATGGGAGGCCTTGTGCCTCCATAGGGCCTTGTACCAGAATGTTACTGGGTCGAATCCACAATTTATTTTCTTGGAAAGAGACAGTTTTGGAAATGGACAACAATTCACTATTGTGAAAATCAAGTAGGATGACATATAAAATTTATTCGATTCTTTGAATCATGACAACTGGGAACGGATTTCAATGGAAACTAGCCTCCCCTAATCGAAAATGAATTGTTCCTTGACTGTGAAGTAAAAAATATAAATAATTATACGGGAAATGCTTATCATGGATGCATGTCCCGTTATTCTTGTAAACAACCAAGCAATTTCCCGTAATGGATTTCTAAAGGAAATTACCTGCAACTTTGTGATATCTTCAGGAACTTCTGTCGGGTCTTCGAGGAACTCGGCTAATATGTACAACCTGTTATCATGTTTTTCTAGGAACTGCTTGCAGTCTTGTCCTCTGAAGGTCAATGTTATCAAATAGAAGAAGCTGCAATATATGCAAGATATTGAACAGGAACATGGTGTCAACACTTGAGTTTCCTTGTTGTAATAGTCATTAATTCATTCTATTTATGGGACCCGAAGAATGAAAGTGGGATGGGTCCTCCAATTTCTTTCTTTAAGTATAGGGCGGGCGCCACATAAGTATGGCCTATGACAAATTATTATTCCATGTAGAATGTAATCAACAAACAAAGTAGCCTTTATTTAAATCGAAGTACTGGGAAACAGAAAGAAAAGCTTTCCGTCCATGTTTAACGACACACAGGAAAAAGGTACAAAATAAAATGAAAAGAAATACCAAATATTGGAAAACACCATAAAAAAATAAAACTGCAAATATTCTATATTCAAATAATATGGGTTACAAAATACAGCTGATATTATCTGCCACAATGACTGTGATTTGGCCTACCACCGACCAATAAAAAATATGTACAATAACGAAGCTTGTTGACCGTCTTCTTGATGATCAAATGCTTGATTTGTAAAAACCAATGAGTTGAATATCAATTTCAGGTCTTGGACTTAATTGGTGTTGCGTACTAGATCGATCCCAATTTTTTGAATAACTTGTCTCTTCTAGACATGGCCTGCTTGCATTGACTGGTCATTCAACATTCCATTCTTTGTTAAGTATTAATTTCCCTCTGCCCTCGAAAACTTGGGGTTTAAGGTGCCTTCCTTGTAATGTTCCTGACCATTGACATCTGACACAACTTAGAAATGCGATTCAGGACCAATTCAAAGTCGAGGGACTCGTTTTATGTTATGTCGTCTATGTGGGAAACAAAATCCGAGATAGAAAAAAAAATTCAAGTATGTTGTGATTGTTATTCTCCCTGTATTCGATCATCTATTTGGTTGAAAATCTTGCCTGAATATTTGTATGTTGAACTTCTTTGTTTTATTACAGTAAATTGGAAGGAATGTCCAAGCCAGCTGCAAAATGTTCTTATGTTGAATTACATGACTTATTTCGATAGCACGGGCCTGAAAAGTGTATCAAATGCTGCAGATTGCATCAGAATATATCTTTTGTCATAGAGGTGGTAGACCTGGAGGCCCATAGAAAGGTATGGATTGTTCGGAAGTGACGCCAAATATTACTCGATGCCCAAATACACTCACTAGGAAATTATAAAAATGGATACCAACCAACGTGAGAAATTGTATGGGTGTTTGAATAAATATTATGAAATTACATAACGTTTTATGCCAAAGTTGTAATAGAATTGACAGACAACCAGTTTCTATGTCAAATAGTGTTGAGCGACCTTTGGATGCAACAAGAGACTCGACATACAATCAACTTTCGATCCAGGTAGTTTTCACCTTCAGGCATCCACATAGGCAGTGACCCCAGGCTCTAGATAGATTCGGCCTTGGACATTGACATTAGCGGTGGAAATGGGAACAGTGCTACTGACTGCACTGCGGCAATGCGGTGAACAAGAAGGGCTGTCATTGTCAAAGCACTTAAACTGAAGGATTGTCAGACCTGCAAAGAACATCGACTTTAGTGTTGCTTTCTCACGAAATCTACAATTTTGGTTTGAGTCCATAAATCTTTGGGCATTGGGTGTCTTGTGCGATAATGACCTTGACATTAGGCACATGACAGACATCTATTATCTGACATTGCAATGTTAATACAATTGCCATAGTGGATGACAGCTCAATTGCATTGGCACAAACAATATTAATTTTGTGATTACTTAACATCCTTGAAGGACGTGAACCCCAAACAACGCCTAAAACTTTTTGAAAAGGCATCTGTTAAAAAAGGTACATTGTTCTATATTAAAAAAAAAAAAAAAATTGTATGGTATGATTTTTATTTTTATTTTGTAATCAAATATCGCATAAACTGCAACAGAAGAAATGCATTTTCCCCATCCAATGCAAGGGAAACAGTAGGAAGATTGACATTAGGTTGAAATAGATCTGGAAACACACCACTACATTAAGGTCTCTTCTAAATAATGGAATAAGATGATTACATGAAGGTGGTAGTAAAAGGTGATTTTCAAAATCCAAATCATTACCTGAACACACGAAACCTCTTGCGAAAGGTGGTAGTATAAATTAATCCTCAGAAAATGTTGCAAAGTCCATAATCCAGTTATATGCGTAGGAGTAGTAAAATAAAAAATGTGCAATAGCGGTAGATAGTTGATTGTATGTGGAGTCTGTAATACATCCAAAGGACAGCAAACAAACTTTGACAAAGAACATGGCTTTATGTCAAATTTGTTACCACACCCAGAAGTAGCTCAGCAAACTTTGAAATAGAAACTTCTGTAATTTTAGTATGTCGTTTTATCCACCCATACAGTTTCTCTTACCCACTTCTAGGTACATTCGCGAATGGAGTAATATTTCGCGTCATTTCCGAATATTACAGACCATTTTGCAAGCCATGGTAAGTTTGACTCCTCTGATGAAGACAAATTCTTGTGTGCTTTGTAGAATTCGATACACTTGCCAAATCTATGTTGTTGGAAGAAACTATATACTTCAACAAAGGAGCATTTTCCAGGTGACCTGAAAATCCCTTCCAACTCCCAGCAAGAAAACAAAGAATATCAACAAACAAATCTCCAGGCAGGATTTTCAACCAACCAAAACATCGAATACAGGGAGAACACCAACCAGAAGATACTTGTTTTTTTTCCCCTATTTGAGTTTTTGTTGGATAACAGAGTTTTTTTTGGGCTCAAAGCTCACGTCACATAAAACCATTCTCTCTTCTTTCATTTGGGCCGCAATGGCATCTCTAAGTTGTCTTACATGTCCATGACCTGGAACATTAGAACGAAGGCACCCTAAATCCCAACTCTTTGATGATAGAGAGAAATGGAAATTAGTATTTAAAATCAACACTCGAGGATGACAGTATGATCTTTCGTATATTTTGGTTTAATTCATCTTAATGACAAATGCCCTCGATCTTTTCGCTTATTAATGCCAATATTTTCAAATATGTGCGTTGAATAGTGACTAATATCATGTAATAACATTCCGATATCCAAGCAGATTCTCAAATCTGACAACATCTAACGTATGCATAGTATTAAAGATGGACATCATGTCAAGGCCTCTATGGATGACACGTTCATGGATGACAGCGAGGTAGTACAGTATTGCACTATTACTATGATGAATCCTTTAAAAAAATAAAAGAGCCAATATTTGTTTTTTGCAAATTCAAAATGCAGGCAAAAAAAATTATCAGATCCCATAATATTCGTCTGTCCATGCATTTTAAAGACAAATTCTCAAATCTGAAAACATCTAACATATGCACAGTATTAAAGATGGACAGCACGTCAAGGCCTCTTTGGAGGACACATTCATGGATGGCAGTGAGGTAGTGCAGTATTGCACTGTTACTATGATAAAGCCTTTATAAATCTAAAAGAGTCAATATTTGTTTTTGCAAATTCAAAATGCAGGAAAAAAAATTATCAGATCCCATAATATTCGCCTGCCTATGCATTTTAATGGGAGATGTCCTCGATATTTCCGCTTATTAAAGCCAATATTTTTGAACCTGTATGGTCGGTTGTCACTTTTTAAAGAATAATTAATGTCCATTGGGAAGGGCAGAAGGTAGCGGGGATGGAGGGGAGCAACAAAATGCTTTTAAAATTTTTTGAACCTGGGAACGCGTGAACCCGCGAAACTTTGAAAACTCGACTAAGCATGGAAAGGCGGGTCAGATAGACAGAGTCATCATAGGTAGAGTCAGGGTTGTGATTTTGAGGAGTGCGGGTCGAATTGTAGAGAACGAAAGTTCTGGGTGCAATATGTATACACCGAACACGAGTTACCATGGTTCGATAGCACCTATATGTGAACCCGTGCTCATAAAATTGGCTAAGTATGCAACCAAATGGCGGTTGGTTGGAATCGTGATGTGAATATATAGATGGAGATAATGATTTTTCAGTTCACCACACCGAGAACCCACGAGCACAGAAACGTGAGAAAGTATAGAACCAGAAACACATAATAGAGCGAAAGAACAAAAAGTAAAAAATGGGAAAGTTTACAAGAGGAAAAAAAAAGTGAGAGAATAACTATATCGCTCAGACAGCAACACCTACTCTCATAACTATGAAACTATAGTAGGACATAAACCATGGAAAAAGCATCGCCAGCTATGAAATATAGTTGGAGCCCGACAAACT
Source organism: Picea sitchensis (assembly GCA_010110895.2). NCBI lineage: Eukaryota > Viridiplantae > Streptophyta > Pinopsida > Pinales > Pinaceae > Picea > Picea sitchensis. The sequence goes on from SNQJ01S0070806.1 coordinate 23,309, forward strand.
CTGGTTGAAGCCGTAAGAGATGCAATTTACATTGACTGCAAAAATTTTCATGCTATTCTATATTAATAGTATTTTATGGGGAGCCAACTGCAAAACAATGTAACAACAGATCCAGTTGCAGATGCAACACCCCAACATTGCAAAGCTTAGGAAAACAAGAGCAAACAACAAATAACAACCCAGTTAAGAAGCACCAAAAGGCCCAACTGCAACCACAGGACCCGATCCCTACAAAACTAAATCAAACAAAAATAAGCAACATCCAACGAACAAAGAAGCAAGCACCAACCAGTCGACCAGGAATGTCGCAGTCCCAATCGCGGTTGCAGAACCCCAAACGTGCAAACTGCAACAAGACGAACAGGAAAACAAGAACAACAACAACATGAAAATAAGAAATCAGTGAAGATGTAAGAAGCAAGCATGAACCAGTGAACCAACAATGTCGTTGAAGCACAATATTGCCCAAATTGATCGTAGAGAACATTTCATATAAAAAAAAATGGAAGAAAATGTATTGTAACAAGCCTGCTAAGTAAACATTTAACGTTGTGAAGCATGTTAGGTAAACATTTAAGTCTGTCAGAAAGGCTCTGTAAACATTTAAGAAATAATGCAGTGTGGCAAGTCTCTTACGTACCAAAAAAACATTTATTATAATTTATTATAAAATAAAATTAGTAACAATAGTTCGAATAGTAGAGAATGTATTCGAAGGACAAACTTTGGATATGCTAGCATATCAAACATTGGGATAAATTTAGCTAGTAGAAAATGCTAACACAAACATTCGAACTAATGCTAGCATTAATCCACCTTCAAGCAATGCATAAGAAAAATATATGATTCAAAACGACTGTATAGGATCAAAAAATTTGGATATGCTAACGTATAAAACATTGGGAATAGCGAAGCCGGCAATAAGACCTCCAATATGTTATCCAATCAGATCATTATATATATCATACTTTTTATTATATAAAAATCAATGTTTTTAGTTTCCTAGCTCCAACAATAGATATTATGCAAATATTTGTGGTCAAAGGACAAACTAATATGAAGTCAATGAATTATCGATCGCTATAGTCCCTTTCTGCCTACGATAGGGACTAATAAGGCATGTACAAGAGGTACAATAATAAGTATCTTATGGGACTAATTTATACATACACCACTTGAAGTAACATTTGTACATGAATAAGGGCATCTTATTCATGTACAAGCTTTTACATTAATAAGGTATCTTATGGTACTATTTTTTAATGATTTTAAGAGCTAGTGTTTGGAGTGTCATTGGTGTGTAGACATATAGATTTTATTAAACCATCCATAAGACTAAATGGTCATATGGGAGAATAAATTATATATATATATCGATTTCCAAAAGAACAATGTAAGAAATTATGATAACTACAGTTATTGTTGTAATGGAAGAACCTGAATTATGGACTTGACCTACTCAATTGAGTCTAGTCCCCTTTGATATCATCAAGGGATAGTTTCATTGTTAACTCTACTCTCAACCAATGAACATATGTTTCTTGCCCATTTCATTTTATCAACCAACCTTGTTGTACATCTCACTACATCCTCTTGAAATTTTAATTCCTAGTTTTTTATATGCAAATTCAACCTCTCCTTGATATTTGAGTATGTTGCATATTGTAGGAGAAAGTGCTACACAATTTTTACCTTCCCATTTCCACATATTTAGTATCACCTTTAGTTCTATGGATCATTTGATTTTTCTCCTCTTCCTACTTTACATCTCAATCTATTTGAGTTAGTTGTAAAGAAAAATGGAGAACCTATGTACAGTTTTCTTTAGTCCAATGTTTATGGCCTTTGATGCAAGGCACATCATCAAGGAGCAACTAGAAAACTAATGCATTTGAGGAGTTCGATGATGAAAGAATGGATACATAATATAAACAACAAATATTACATTTTCGACTATGTAGAGAGATTTATGGAGATGTCACATCCATTTTTATTAATTTGATATTTCTTACCAACCACTATGGTCTATCATCAGGAACGTATTGGTGAAGATAAGACCTAGGTGAAAGACCTATTAATATCAAAAGAGAAAAAAAACAGAAGGAGACAAAAAAAGAAAAAGAGGGGTCGGCCAATAATAACAAAACAAATAAAAGGGTATACTAAACATTATAGTTATAAAAACATTTAGATATAAATCTAATTATATAAGTATAATAGTTTTATATGAAGCAATAATGTAAATTATCAAACATTTAAATTTTTATAAAGATTATAACTATAGTAATTATTATTAAGATATTAAGATAGCTCTGATTATATAAAGGTTAAGGTTATAATGTTTGGTAAGGTTAAGGTTAAGGTTAAGAGACATTTCCAACTATCAAAATCTCAACGTAAAGGTCATCTTGAAACTATGAATAGAGGAAAGAGAACCAAAAGCCATGTCCATAACACCAAAAGGAACTAAGGAATTATATGGATGATCAATTTTCAAGTGTTACTTAATTTCCAACTGTCATCCTATTCAGAGTGTTAGTATGATTTTTTATTTCAATTGCTTCCTTGATTCAACGTTTTATAAGGTGATCAATTTTGGCTACAACTTTAGTATCTTCAACACAAATGCGATGTGTAGTGTTCAATGAGTGTTTTGTGAGGGAAAACCTTTGGAGATGATTATTATTGATATCCACACAATTCTCTTTTAATTGTCTTGAACAGAGCATCAAGTTTCTATAATGTAAGTTTTTCCACAAGAATAACGAATTGAGTAAACCCCTTTTCTCTACATAGGATTAATTGAATCCTTGGTAGCATCCAACATTATTCTTAGGTTATTAGGAGGGGGGAATAAAATCTTGTATTCTTCTTGGCAATTTTATTGGTTTTCCCTTTGATATAAGTTAAACTAACTCATGGGCCAGCCGTAAAATATTTATTTTCATTCCTTTTCCTATGCCACATTTTGTGAAAACTTATTCTTATTTGGTTCTCATGGTAAACATTGTACCTGAACAAATCAAACATATTTTTCATTTCTTGGTCTAGTTGCTCATCATTGGAAACCCTAACAACCCAAGTTGCAAGAGTATTAATGACACCAATCTTTTATGTAGGATGATGGTGGTAATTGGCGTGCAAATATCTATCAATTTGTGTCTCTTTTTGGTAAACCTGATGAGCTATAGAGCCATCATCTTTCTTAGAAACCAAGACATACATAAATTGAAATAGAGTCATTCTCTTATGTTTCCATGGTAAATTTAATGCTCTTGTATTGATTGTTGAGGTGGTCCAAGAAATCATTCATCTTATCCATTCCATGTGGCTAGATAACATTGGTATCTTCAATGTATCTTTTCCAAAATTCTGGTTTTAGGAGAGCAGTGTTGATAGGGATTATTTCAAAATTTTCCATGTATAAGTTTGCAAAAACATGAGATAAGGGTGATCCCATGGATACACCTTTAACCTATTCATATATATTTCGGGTATCTAAAGTGGCATTGGTGAGTAGATAGATTTTATTAAACCATCCATGAGATTGAATAGTTATATGAGATAATAAATAAAATAAATAATGATTGTTTATTACTAAGATTTAAAGAGTAATTATGTAATTGTATATTAGAATATTGAAAATGATTGATTAATATGAATTGATGTTTACAATGAGCCTCATGACAGTGTACTTTATGCATTGATTGGTTACGAGGTGAAGGGGTTTGTGACCCTTCACTTTTCATTAATCTAATTATTATTATTATCATTATTACTATATTATTAGCGTTATTGTTGTTGTTGTTGTTATGTCACCCCTTAAAGAATGTTTTGTCATCAAAACATAGTAAATAGGATTCTCTCTAGCTAAACATGCTTTCTTGGTGGCATCATCTTTGTCTTTGTCTAGTTGTAGGAACTTGACTTGGTTCTTGACTTGAACATTGACAAGGTTCTTTTATAGTGTATGCATCATATTTTGAAGTGTTTTGAGTTGATTGTTTAACATGAAACTGTGATGCTCCTCAATAACATACTTTCATTTCTTTCATTGTTGCATGTTCATGTATGTTTCTTTCCCTTTTTCAATTAATTGTAGTTCACCTTTCTTGAGAGTGGAACTTTCAACCCCATATGATTTATAATTTTGTCTCTTCTAGTTAAATTCCATGAATTGTTCTTCAAGGTTTGAGATATAAGTTCTCAACTGAATCAACTTTTAGCACCTAGTACCATATACATATCATTCTGATAAAGCGTAGAATCATATTTCTATTTCTAGTTCTAGTAATTGAAAACATATTGTATGACATCTTCCTACTCCCTTGACCTTTTGTCCATCGAATTTTGAAATTGTGAGGCCCTTGGTGGGGTACACATAAAATTTTAGTTGCTTAGTGAAGTTGATGTCTATACTATTATGAGTACTATTGGAATCTACAAGTATCATTACATTTATATATTTTATGATTCCTTTAAGCTTTAGAGTCTTAGGTTATAATTTCTTTGTCATGGTTTTAGGTGGAACTATAGATTTTCTTCCCACTTTTCTTGGATTTTATCAACCTTCCTTAGATGAGGTGGAACATATTTCGCAGTTTGTTCTTATGTTTGTTCTTTCGAGTAACAATTTCTTTTTGGGGATCTTTTTCTTCATTCCTATTTTGTGGTGTGCATGAGATTGATGCTAATGAAACTTTTTGTGACGTTTGATTATTGTTGGATTCTGAATTGTATCTTTAGTGATTTCATTTTATGGGTTCAAGATTTCTACTTCTTTTCCATCTATTATATTCAAATCATGTAGTGACTTGTCTCCACGTCAATGTTCTAGAATCCATTTCTTACCACATATATGACAATTGTTTCTTCTGCAACTCATTGATGAATAAAATTGTGGGTGTTTCCATTATTAATTAAAGTAATCGCCTTCATGTGGTTAATGTAGGCAATCAACTTCAGGGTATAGGGAGATGAAATTATTGATAAAGTATGGATGGAAATCTGGGGTTCCTCACAAGGAGGCTCTAGGGTAGTTTCTTCATAAGGGGGTTATGTAGTGTCAACTAAATCTAGCTCATAGTGGATTCCTTGCAAATTTATTTAGATTGGTCTAAGTGGACCGCATAAGTTTGAAATCATTTTTTTTCCTTACATTTATTCCCTTTGAAATACTTATAATGATAGTTGTAACAAATTTTGAGGCATTGGTGTTTTGTAGCTTCTTCCTAGGTCAACTTGTGAATCCTCAAGCATTGGGAGGTGGAGGGGGTGGTTATAGGTACCATAGGGGGGAGTGTGTGGTTAATAAAAGGGGTCATATTGGGATATGAATTAACCATCACATGTTCTTCTCTTTCTCATTGAGAGGCCTCCAAACAAGTAACTAAGTGGTCCATCAAGACTTATTCTTATATCTCCTCCTTTAGACCATTGATAAAATATTATTTGAAGAAAGAATCAAGCATGCCTTCTGTGTAGATTTCTAGTTGATAAAAGGCTACTATAAAGTATTCAAATATGCCTACTTGGTGCAACTTGGTTAACCACCTAAAATAATGAGTGTCTCAAAATGAACATAATTGGGTTTCACAAATTAGCTCTAGGAAATGTACCCCCAATAAGATTTCTTATGTCATTGACACCATTTCCATATTTCCCTATCCAAGTATACCACACCCACTCTAAGTTCCATCATATCATTAATAATACATTAGAGGGAGAAGTATTATTCCATTTGGGTAACCCAACCTATTGGGTTTGAACCATCAAACTTGTTTAGATAAACTTTAGGAAATATCTGCTACAAGTTGTGTTGATTATCATGAAAGAGTGGCCTTATGCAGTACCCTCCCCCATTGGAGGATTAAACCCCATTCGACAGATCTAGCAGATCCTTTGGAAATTATTTTTCTTTGACCAACATAGAGAGGTGGGCAGGGATGATTTTAGGGACTAAATTTCGCTCATGGGATAATTTTCCATGGTTTTTCCCAAAAAAAGATTTGTTATTCTAAAAATGATTTGCCCAAATTCTATAGCATAAAATTATTTTACATTAAAAATCTCCAAAATTTCATACAAAATATATAAAATCCTTAGAAATTTGAATATTTTTACAAAAATATTGCCAAACATTTATAGTTGGCATATGAAGGATTAGTAAGATTCGCTAAGGTTTCTACATTTTAAAATAAATTT
>SNQJ01S0070806.1:41257-52720 GCA_010110895.2 Picea sitchensis
TTTTGTTTTTTTTGAAATTATAAAATTGTTGTCATCATAGAGCTATTGTGCACAAGATATTAAGAGAATTGGCATAAAGTAACATGTCACCTTCAAATATTAAACTTAGTATTAGGGGATTGAGTATAGAGTATATTTACTAACCATGCTAATTTGATAGAGGGTATGAATTTTAGAATGGTTCATTACACAATTTAACATATTGTTGAATTTTTTTTTTTGGTTTATGAGTATGACAATAATTTTTATTTCAATGTATTTTGAGTGAAAGATTCACTTGATATTGGAATATTAAGAGRTATGAAGATAAAAATCGATGTTTTTTGAGTGAACACTTCACTCATTATCAAAGAATCAAAACACAAAAAGATAGAATTCAAAGTGTTTTGACTGAACACTTCATTTATCATCAAGGCACCAAGAAACAAGAAGRTAAAGGTGTTTATAATGCTTCAACCATCATYAGGGCATGGAGWTATAGAAATATATAAGTGTTTATTTCTAGTTCATGATTTTACCCATCTTTTTTCCTATTGGTGTTGTGATGATGAGTGGAACATCATGCCTCTTAGTTCCTTCATGATGATTAAAATGTTCATGCATCATGGCACCCTAATGATGAGTGAAGTGTTTCATGCCTCTTGGTCCTTGATGATGAGTAAAGTTCACTTCTATATTTCTACCTCTTTATGCCCTAATGTTGAGTGAATCATTTAGGCCTCTTAGTTCTCTGATGATGAGTGAAGATCACTTATACATTTCTAATTCTTATGCCTTGATGATGAGTTAATCATTCACACTTATGGGTGCCCCAATGATGAGTGAATTGTTTCATGCCTCTTGGTACCTTAATGGTGAGTGAAGTGTTTCATGCCTCTTAGTGCCTTGATGACGAGTGAAATTACCTTTTTCCTTTGCCTCTTGGTATCATAATGTTGAATGAATCACTCACACCTCTTGGTGCCTTGGTGATTAGTGAAGCCTCCCATGCATATTAGTTCCCTGGTGATGAGTGAAGATCACTTCTATCGTTTTACCTCTTTATGAATTAATGATGAGCTAATCATTCATGCCTCTTGGTTCCCTAATATTGATGAGTTAAATGTTTCACACCTCTTGGTGTCCTAATGGTGGGTGAATTTCACTTCTATAATTTAGCCTCTTGGTGTGTAGATGATGAATGAAGCACTCACACATCTTGGTGCCTTGATAATGAGTGAATATTTTCACACTTCATGGTGCTTTAATGTTGAGTGGAGTGTTTTAATCCACTTCGTGCCTTGATGATGAGTGAAGTTCACTTCTATCTCTTTTCCTCTTAATGCCCTGAATACAAGTGAAGTGTTCACGTGTCTTAATTCCTAGATGATGGGTGAATCACCTAAAACACTTCTATATTCTTATGCTTTGTGGTGCCCTAATGACGAGTCACATATTCACTTGAATTGAGTTGACATAAATATTTGTTTAAATAAAATAACTTGTGAACAACTTCTACCCCTTTATTATATAATTATCTCAAATTGTACTATTATCCGATAGATTTTCAATAATTCAATTTAAACTTAAAACTTCTTTCTTTACTTATATACAACAAAAATTCACTAATAATATAAAATATTGTTCTCTATTTTTTAACTTTTCTCTTTAATGATGGTTGAAGCTATTATCACATATAGCTGTCAAAAGGTCGCAGGACGATGAAGTCCGTGGTCTGCGCATATATCAACCTTGAGCACAAAGCACAACATTCAGAGCAGTCCATTTCGGGCTTGAATCACCAACAAGCAGGTTTTATTTTTAGCGGTGGAGATCCCATAAACAGTTCGAATCAATATCTCTCGGGCGATCAGGATTCCAAAATCGCACAAGGATTAACGACTTGGCAGAGGAGCCGAAGTCCTGAAGTAAATCTGAGCCATTGGAGGCTGAGGACATGCGTCGACAGATCTCGTACTTTGGAAGATTTACTTTAGAGGATTGTGCGAGCAAGAAGAAGAAAACTCCTGAAGCCCGAACTCCAGAAGTAAATCTCGACCGTCCTTAATAGAAGGCCACACATCACCATATCTCTCACTTCGGGAATTCCACACTTCAGAGAATTGCGCAAGCAAGTAGGAGAAAAAGGCCCAGAGTCCGAACTCCCAAAGTAAATCTCGACCTTCCATAACAGAGGGCCACACGTCACCAGATCTCTCACTTCAATAATTCGACACTCGGAAGATTGAAAGAGCTATGCATTTGAAAGGCCCAAGTCCCGAACTCCCGAAGTAGTTGTGAACCATTGATCTCCGCAGCAAGAACCAGGGTCCATCCAAGAGTGACATGTGGAAACAAAAGTGAGGCTTTCCCAGATTGCGACCAAATTGACGGTCACACTTCATTGCAGGGACAGAACATGCTCGAACGATAAAATTCTTGAGCAGTCCCGTAATTGAAACCGTGGTATAAAAAAATAGCTACATGGAAAAAGGTGGTGGATTGCGGGCTCAAAAGAGGTTTGGATCCAAACCGCCTTTGATGCCCCCAAAACCACATGCTTATATAAGGTTAGATCCAAGAGCAGTGCATGGAGGCTCCCTAGGCATTGAGCCTCATCCTGATCCCGATGAGAGATTGGTTAATGAAAAAGGAGTGGTGGTTGAAACCTCGACTCACTCCATAAGTAGAAGGCATGGAGGGTCTGTCCGTAGAGACAACATTGTTAGCCCGAGGTACCACGATGGACTATTTTTCCTACGTGCCCATGCTAATTTGAGTTTGCGTCTGACATAAGGATACATGCACAATCTGACAGAAGAAGGCATATACATAAGGCCTTGAACGGAATGGCCAGATCACACTCCTAGGAGTGGTGGACTGATCTGAGTATAAATTGATCAGTTCAATATTTTGTAAAGGAGGGGGTGTTCTTCATAGGCTGGAGATCCGAGTGAGATTCAAGAGTAGGGATCTGTAATTTTTCATTTTGTATGCCTGAGGTCTTTGATAGTAAATATACGTTATTGAAGATTCCTTTGAATCATTTTTACCAGACTGTCTTCTTAGTTTACACGTTATTTCTGTCTTCCTTCTTGTCTGAATGTAATCTCTCTGATTTATGGATTCCTGAGGCGATGGAGTTTCTGTTTCTATCATGCCCATCTTTCATGGTTCACCATATTTTCTTTGTTTTCCTTCTTGTCTGAATGTAATCTCTCTGATTTATGGATTCCTGAGGCGATGGAGGTTCTGTTGCTATCATGCCCATCTTTCATGGTTCGTTGATTTTTCTCTATTTTTCTCATTGCCTAGATGTAATCTCTATGATTTATGGATCCCTGAGGCGATGGAGGATCTGTTGCTATCATGCCCATCTTTTATGGTTCACCAGAGATTTTTTGTCTTCTTATCCTCATCACCACATTAATCCTTTTGTCTGATAGGCGGTTTAAATGCCTTCCTTATCCACGATACTTATGACTCCATAGCCTAATGGTCCTAAACTAATTTGCAGTTACGTCTGTTATCTTTTCTTCTCTCTATAGTCTCACTGAACCACCTTCTCAAACCATTTTAATCCTTTTACTTTTATTTTGATGGGTACTGGGCTTATCCTCTTGCAGTCAGAGGGTGACTCTTAGTGCTAACAAAAGCATTCACCTGAAACATTGTCTCAAAAATCGTATATAATAATGGAAAGAAATGCCTAATTATAAAATCTCCACTTTTATAACTTCTACCCCTCATATCTTTTTTTTTAATAATAAAAACTAAAAACTTATATTATCTGTTTTTAAATAACAAAAACTAAAAACTTGTATTATCTTTTTTTAATAATAAAACCTAAAACTTATATTATCTCGGGAATATTTGTGCTTCTTTAATATATTCAACTATAATTTATCACATCACATTTAAGGAATGGACAAAATAGGCTTGTGAAATTTCTATGAATGCGCCTCAACAAAGTGGTGATTCAGAGTCCTTGGAATGACAAAGGCAAGCAACTAGAAAGGATGTTGATGAGGCCATAGAAGTACACCCTAGTTCATATGAGTATTGGTTAGATCAATGAGACAATGACTTTCCATATGGAGATACTTATGAAAAAAATAGAGCTCAAAATCTTGGTGGGGTTACATCTGAGGATGTTGAAATGGAGAGAAAGACTATTGAAGATGAAAATATGGCATTGAGATCACTAAGTTTGGTTGATATATTTGATACCATTAGAATAGATATCCACTAGTATTGAATGATTAAGGAAAGGGAAGGTGATGACATTGATGTTAAATCTCCTCATGAAAAAAGGAAAAATGAAAAATTAGAATCCCCTACAGATTGATCACCACTCAGCTGGAACCAACACCTAAGGTGAAAATTTTGGCTTTATGGAATAAAATGAAGCCTTGAGATGAATAATGGATGCACTGCAACTAAATAACCATAAGAACCTAAAAATCATTCGGGACCTAGGAATTAGGCTAGGAAAGGTGAATTTAGACAATATAATTCTTATAACACAAGGCCAAGGTAAATAAAATGCCACCCAAACCTTGGAAATGAGCCATAAAAGAACTACACTAAAAAACCAACAATTCACAAAAAAAAATATAAAACAACTAGAATAATATCACTCTTGAGAAGAGAGGGGGCCATCTCAAGAGGGAGAGATAAGACAAGAAAACATATCAATTGAGGAAATGAAGAAACTATTAGTTAGGGCCAAAGAAGTGAAAACCAAATTCAAGGAACAACTCAAAAATGCCAAATCTTAGGAAAAGATACGAGGCACTCAATCAAGGGATGTGGGAAAAGAAACATTGTTACACCCAAGGAGGTCATGTCTAATATCCTATAATAACATGAGAAACAAGGCAAGGAAAATAAAAATATAATTATAGGAGTGAATGAAAAAAAGTAAGGATGAAAATACATAAGGGACATTAGTAGGCTTCTTGAGAAATATCATGGGGTGGGAAAATTATATAGTCTAGAAGGTAGAGAAATATCATTGAAGGTCACATCTTGGAATGAATGGGACTAGCTCAAATCCCATGAAAAATAAATAGGTTGAAGTGTTCAAAATGGTTTATTGATGGGGATCTCACTCCCAACCTACAAAATGAAATAAGGAAAGATCGAGCCATAGTAAAGGAAGAAAGGAACCAAAGCAAGTGGTTCATCCTTTATAATAACAAAGACAAGGTCTAAGAGTTTAGAGGCACAACCAAAAAATAGGGAGACATAACCCACATGACCAAAGGAAAATTAGAGTAATGGTATGGAATTGTAGGATCTATGACTTAAGGATGGCTCACTATATGGGGCCACTACTAGAAGGATACAATATGATAGCACAAGTAGAAACTCATGAACATGAAGGTTCTTGAATTTAGGGAACCTAGGGGCACAATATATGTTTAGATTGAAACCAAATATCAAGTAATCATAAAGAACATGGGGGCATTTCATTCATCATAAAGGAGGATTTGGAATACAACATAAAGTTGAAGAAAACAAAAAAAAGGACAAGACATCATAATACTAGAAGAAACTCATGAACACAAAGGTTCTAGAATTTAGGGAATTCAAGGACACAATATATGGTTATCTTGAAACCAAGGATAGTAAACATAAAGGACATGAGTATATTTCATGCATTATGATAAAGGATGAGTTGAAATACAACATAAATTTGAAGAAAAAAAACTAAAACAATCAATATATCTTGCTCAAAATATGAGAGGGAAGCACTGGTGTCTTCTTGGTAGCATGCTACACTGCCTTGCAAAAATCAGAATTTTGTAGGAAACAAGAACTAAATAGTGAAGAGTCGTACCACCACATACCAAGGGACATAGTAGATGAAAATTAAATGAGGACACAATGCTAGTAGGGGACTTCACTAGGAGAATAGGGAACCTCCAAATGGTAAGCTTTATAGAAAGTACACACCACGTATGATCACTAAAGATGAGGGGATTTGGAAAAGATAATAAGGAAGTCATGCACTTTAGCTAAGATATTGTTCACTTGTCAATGCACACACCATTAATATATATAATGGCCTTAAGTGGTCGATAGGGTTGGGGGAGACTACTTTTCACACACATAATGGTCAAAAAATAATATATTACATAATTTTCTCAACAAACATACTAAGCAAGATAAAAACTTTTGTGATTTGCAATTTACACAAGAAGATGTTGTCAAACTTTGACCGATTGTTTCTAGAGACTAAGTGATGATGTACAAATATAGAGTACAATAAAAATCAATAGTTATTACACATAATGCATATACATATTTAGAGTAGAAATTGAATGATTCATGTCCCATTTGGAATTCATGAAGGAAACCGATGAAACAATGGGTTTATGCAAGGAGCTAACAGAGGCAATCAAAACAACATTGGAAAGATGCAAAGATAAGAAAATAAGGAAATGAAGGGAAGCATCAAATAATTTATGAGTGAACCCATAGTTCAACAAAGAGTGTGAGGGGACATTGAGGGAAATATACAATAGAGACACAAGAAAAGGTAATCTCACTATATATAAGTTGATCATGAAGAAGAAAAAATGGAGGGAAATGCATAGATAAAAATAGATGGTAGCTAATGATATCACATTGGCCTAGTGGTTATCTCATTTGGTAAATTCATAAGAAAATCCAATAGAGAGAACACAATCACTGAAAATACACATAGATGAAGAAGTCTTCATGAAAGAGGATGTTCAAGATTGAAATGATGGCTTCAGGGAAAGGAAAACAATTTAAATGGATACAAGATGAATACCTAAAATGGGGAAATAATTTCCTTAGTTAGCATATCATAACCCTGCTCAATAAATTGGTCAAATAGGCATTCCTAAGAAATTGGAAAATAAGTGAAATTTTTCCCATATTCAAAAGGGGAAACAAAACCAAAACATAGAAATATAGGATCATCATGATCAACTTGGTGTTTTCCAAGAACATAAGAGGAATTATGAAAATAAAAATGAGGAAATTAACAAAGGAAAAGGACAAAAGAGTTAAAGGGAAAGTTTGTTTCCAATGAAGCACTCCATCATTGGCCATTGACTTACACTTAGGAACACGATAAAAAATACTTGGGACAACAAATGTTAAGGACCATGGTGTTGTTTTGCTGATTTCAAAAAATCCTTTGACAACATACCAAAGGGATAGACTATGGGAGAGGTTTCTAAAAATGGGGGTATTGAATGGTTAGAGGGAAAAAACACATAGGTTATATGTGTAATAAAGGCCAAATTTAGAATTGTAGAGGCCCATATTACTTTCAAGGAGATTCAACAATGACATTTGGGTGAAATAAAGTTTCTCGCTTTCCCTCATGTTGTTCGATATTTACATAGATAAGGTAGAAAAATGGATAAACAAAAAAAGTGGGGGATTGTGAGTATAGAAGGGATCATCATAAATATCTTATTATATTTATATGGAATGACATTAATATCTAGGAAACTACACAACCTACATGACTATCTTAAGGCTTTAGATTCTTTTTGAGTGAAGGTCATGATGGGCACAAACATGGACAATATTACGATAGTAGTATTCTTGCTAAAAAAGAGAAAAACATTACCACGAATGATCATCAAAGGAAATCCAATACATATAACTGTTACGAGGAATAAATATCTATGGTTTCGGGTAGGACCACAACAGATGGAACAACACCAAAAAAATCAACTCAAATCTCAAGTATGCTAGATAAATGGAAATTCCAACAAACGAAAGGCTAGAATCCTACCTCTTTCAGACGTTCGTAGGAGACCATCATTGAGCTCACAATCCAATTCCTGATACCTACAACTTGTCCTCAACATCCAAGATATACAAGCATATGGAAAATATATGAAATGATAGCATATAAACTAGCATAATCCATTAACATGTATATCAAATTTACCCATGGAAAATAATATAAACAATTGCAACATATAATTGGATTAGAAAAGAGTATTTCTATTAATATAATCAACATGAGTACATAGGTGAAAACCTCCTGTATAAGAAACTTGTTGAAACCCGATAAACCAAGTCCCTCCACTTGAGCCTTCACCACTTCAATCCTCCACAAGGAAATCTCACAAGTTCTAGGAGTAATTGGGTTCCTCCTTCACAGGATATGAAGAGCTTGGGGGGATGAACATAAGGAGAGTTCATACTTAAAGGAATAAGGGAAGCAGACTCAAGGATGTAATATGAGGAAAAATTTCTCCATAGTGTACTTGCTCTCAATTTTTTCTCCTCCTTCAAGGCTTGTATATGGCTAAATTGATAGCCTCCAAAGGAATTGAAGGGTTGAATTGGAGCGTTTCCAACATATGAACTTAGCCAACGATCCTGGAGCCCGTGGCTTGGCATGGAAAATTCAAAATATTTTTACTTTTGAGTACAAAACCCAATGTACACGGGTTGTAATGGAGCAACCTACATATACATAAGTTGTATAACTATATCTCACGTATATGTACACAATTTTGAATTTTTGACTTTTGACTGAGCAAAATGGGGAAACTAAGTCTACAGAGGGAAAGCGTAGGCCACCAAAGCATGATGCATAGGGTGTGGAAAATTTTTCTATAACAATAACCCAAAACTATAAATATTTGGGGCTATATTTAGTGAAGCTAAAGTGAGATGCATTCATGAGGAAAACTCTACAAAGAGGGTGGAAGGAAATATTTCTACTGCAAAATAGATACCAGACAACAAAGGTTTTGGATTGTTAAATCTTGTGCTCCCTCTTTCAAACAATCATAATCTAATATTCTTTATGGATGTGAAGTATCAGGATTAATTATATCAAAAAATAAATGGAACTAGATCGAGAGAGTACAAAAACCAAGAAAAATACTTGATACAAATTTGTCTACGAGTTAAAAACAACGCCTCTTATGAGATACTCCTAGCCAAAAGGGACTATACCCAATAAAATTGTGGTCCCTCAAAAAATTGATTATGTACACATAGAAAATGGAAAAGCTATACATTGACATGATTCCAATTAAAATAAGAGAAGATGAACTTAAAAACATGGAATAAAATATGGGATCAAAACTATGAGAAATGGGATGAAGAGTGATATAGAAGAATAAAGGTGCCCATCAGAATAAAATGTGCTGAAAATTCATGTACAATAATTCTATGGGAAGGGAAAATGGAGAAAACATGCTAACTAAAAACAACAATTCCACATAGATAACTTCAATAAACACGAGGAGATTAAAGTGAAAAACTGCTTAAATATTAACATTCCATTGTGTGAATAACATGTAAAAGCACAACTAAGAACTAACTTAAATAGGTGATATATATGAATAGGTTAAAGGTGTAGCCATGGGATCACTCTTATCTCATGTTGTTATCAACTTATACTTGGAAAAATTTGAATGAATCCCTATCAACACTACTCCCCTAAAACCAAAATTTTGGAAAATATATGTTGACGATACCAATATTATCTAGCCACATGGAATGGACAAGATGAATGATTTCTTGGACCACCTCAAAAATCAATATGAGAGCATTAAATTTACCATGGAAATGTCATAAGAGAATGGCTCTATTTCCATTTATGTATGTCTTGGTTTCTAAGAAAGATGATGGCTCTATAGCTCGTCACGTTTGCCAAAAAAAGACATAAATTGATAGATATTTGCACGCCAATTCCCACCATCATCCTACATAGAATATTAGTGTCATTAATACTCTTGAAACTTGGGTTGTTAGGGTTTCCAATGATGAGCAACTAGACCAAGAAATGAAACATCTGTTTGATGTGTTCAGAACAATGCTTACCATGAGAACCAAATAAGAATAAGTTTTCACAAAATGTGGCATAGGAAAAGGAATGAAATTGAATATTTTACAGTTGGCCCAAGAGTTAGTTTAACTTATATCAAAGGGACAACTGATAAACTTTACAAGAAGAATATAAGAGTTTATTTCCCCCCTCCTAATAACCTAAGAATAATGTTGGATACTACCAAGGATTCATCTAATCCCATGCAAAGAAAAGGGGTTTACTGAATTCCTTATTCTTGTGAAAAAACCTACATTATAGAAACTTGATGCTCGGTTCAAGCCAGTTAAAAGAAAATTATGTGGATATCAATCATAATCATGTCCAAAGGTTGGCCCTCACAAAAAAAAACACTCATTGAACACTACACACCACATTTTTTTTTGAAGATACTAAAGTTATAAAAAAAAATAATCATCTTATAAAATGTTGAATCAAGGAAGAAATTGAAATAAAAAGCATACAAACACTGTGAATAGGGACACCAATTGGAAATTAAGTAACACTTGAAAATTGGTCATCCATCGAATTCTTTAATTCATTTTGGTATTATGGATATGGTTTTTGGTTCTCTTTCCTCTATTCATAGTTTCAAGCTGACCTTTACGTTGATATTTTGATAGTTGGAAATGTCCCTTAACCTTACCAAACATTATAACCTTAACCTTTATATAATTAGACTTATCTTAATAATAATTACTATAGTTATAATCTTTATAAAATTTTAAATGTTTGGTAATTTGCATTATTGCTTCATATAAAGCTATTATCCTTATATAATTAGATTTATATCTATTTTTTTTATAACTATAGTGTTTAGTATACCCTTTTATTTATTTTGTTATTATTGGTCGACCCTTCTTTTTCTCTTTTTTTGTCTCTTTCAGTTTTTTTCTGTTTTGATATTAATAGGTCTTTCACCCAGGTCTTCTATTCACCAATACGTTCTCGATGACAGACCACAGTGGTTGGTCAGAACCATCAAATTAATAAAAATGGACGCGACATCTCTAGAAATCTCTCTGCATAGTCGAAAATGTAATATGTGTTGTTTTGTATTATGTAACCATCCTTTCATCATCGAACTCCTCAAATGCATTATTTTTTTGGTTGCTCCTTGATGATGGGCCTTGGTTCAAAGGCCATAAACGTTGGATTCAAGAAAATTGTACACATGTTCTCCATTTTTCTTTATAACTAACTCAAATAGATTGAGATGTAAAGCAGGAAGAGGAGAAAAATCAAAGGATCCATAGAACTAAAGGTGATACCAAGTATGTGGAAATGGGAAGGTAAAAATTGCGCAGTACTTTCTCCTACAATATACAACATACTCAAATATCAAGGAGAGGTTGAATTTGCATATAAAAAACTAGGAATTAACATTTCAAGAGGATGTAGTAAGATGTACAACAAGATTGGCTGAGAAAATGAAATGTGCAAGAAACATATATTCATTAGTTGAGAGTAAAATTAACAATGAAACAAGTCCTTAATTCTATCAAACGGAACTAGACTCAATACTCAATGGAGTAAGTCAAGTCCATAATTCAGGTTCTTCCATTACAACAATAATTATAGTTATCATAATTTCTTACATGGTTTTCTTATATATATATATATATATATATATATATATA
>SNQJ01S0070806.1:68997-91822 GCA_010110895.2 Picea sitchensis
CATCTTCACTGATTTCTTATTTTCATGTTGTTGTTGTTCTTGTTTTCCTGTTCGTCTTGTTGCAGTTTGCACGTTTGGGGTTCTACAACCGCGATTGGGAATGCGACATTCTTGGTCGACTGGTTGGTGCTTGCTTCTTTGTTCGTTGGATGCTGCTTATTTTTGTTTGATTTAGTTTTGTAGGGATCGGGTCCTATGGTTTCAGTTGGGCCTTTTGGTACTTCTTAAATAGGTTTTTATTTGTTGTTTTCTCTTGTTTTCCTAAGCTTTGCAATGTCGGGGTGTTTGATCTGCAGCTGGATCTGTTGTTACATTGTTTTGCAGTTGGCTCCCCATAAAATACTATTAATATAGAATAGCATGAAAATTTTTGCAGTCGATGTAAATTGCATCTCTTACGGCTTCAACCAGAGTTTTTCGGGCTCCAACTATATTTCATAGCTGGCGATGCTTTTTCCATGGCTTATGTCCTACTATAGTTTCATAGTTATGAGAGTAAGTGTTGTTGTCTGAGCGATATAGTTATTCTCTCACTTTTTTTTTCCTCTTGTAAACTTTCCCATTTTTTACTTTTTGTTCTTTCGCTCTATTATGCGTTTCTGGTTCTATACTTTCTCATGTTTCTGTGCTCTCGGGTTCTCGGTGTGGCGAACTGAAAAATCATTATCTCCATCTATATCTTCACATCACGATTCTGACCAACCGCCGTTTGGTTGCATACTTAGCCAATTTTATGAGCACAGGTTCACAGATAGGTGTTATCGAACCATGGTAACTCGTGTTCAGTGTATACATATTGCACCCAAAACTTTCGTTCTCTACAATTCGACCCGCACTCCTCAAAATCACAACCCTGACTCTACCTATGATGACTCTGTCTGTCTGACCTGCCTTTCCATGCTTAGTCGAGTTTTCAAAGTTTCGCGGGTTCACGCGTTCCCAGGTTCAAAAAAGTTTAAAAGCATTTTGTTGCTCCCCTCCATCCCCGCTACCTTCCTCCCTTCCCAATGGACATTAATTATGCTTCAAAAAGTGACAACCGACCAAACAGGTTCAAAAATATTGGCTTTAATAAGCGGAAAGATCAAGGACATCTCCCATTAAAATGCATAGGCAGGCGAATATTATGGGATCTGATAATTGTTTTGCCTGCATTTTGAATTTGCAAAAACAAATATTGACTCTTTTAGATTTATAAAGGCTTTATCATAGTAACAGTGCAATACTGCACTACCTCACTGCCATCCATGAATGTGTCCTCCAAAGAGGCCTTGATGTGATGTCCATCTTTAATACTGTGCATATGTTAGATGTTGTCAGATTTGAGAATTTGTCTTTAAAATGCATAGACAAACGAATATTATGGGATCTGATAATTGTTTTTGCCTGCATTTTGAATTTGCAAAAAACAAATATTGGCTCTTTTATTTTTTTAAAGGATTCATCATAGTAATAGTGAAATACTGTACTACCTCGCTATCATCCATGAACGTGTCATCCATAGAGGCCTTGACGTGATGTCCATCCTTAATACTGTGCATACGTTAGATGTTGTCAGATTTGAGAATATGCTCGGATATGGGAATGTTATTACATGATATTAGTCACTATTCAACGCACATATTTGAAAAGATTGGCATTAATAAGCGAAAATATGGAGGGCATTTGTCATTAAGATGAATTAAACCAAAATATACGAAAGATCATACTGTCATCCTCGAGTGTTGATTTTAAATACTAATTTCCATTTCTCTCTATCATCAAAGAGTTGGGATTTAGGGTGCCTTCGTTCTAATGTTCNGAGGGCATTTGTCATTAAGATGAATTAAACCAAAATATACGAAAGATCATACTGTCATCCTCGAGTGTTGATTTTAAATACTAATTTCCATTTCTCTCTATCATCAAAGAGTTGGGATTTAGGGTGCCTTCGTTCTAATGTTCCAGGTCATGGACATGTAAGACAACTTAGAGATGCCATTGCGGCCCAAATGAAAGAAGAGAGAATGGTTTTATGTGACGTGAGCTTTGAGCCCAAAAAAAACTCTGTTATCCAACAAAAACTCAAATAGGGGAAAAAAAACAAGTATCTTCTGGTTGGTGTTCTCCCTGTATTCGATGTTTTGGTTGGTTGAAAATCCTGCCTGGAGATTTGTTTGTTGATATTCTTTGTTTTCTTGCTGGGAGTTGGAAGGGATTTTCAGGTCACCTGGAAAATGCTCCTTTGTTGAAGTATATAGTTTCTTCCAACAACATAGATTTGGCAAGTGTATCGAATTCTACAAAGCACACAAGAATTTGTCTTCATCAGAGGAGTCAAACTTACCATGGCTTGCAAAATGGTCTGTAATATTCGGAAATGACGCGAAATATTACTCCATTCGCGAATGTACCTAGAAGTGGGTAAGAGAAACTGTATGGGTGGATAAAACGACATACTAAAATTACAGAAGTTTCTATTTCAAAGTTTGCTGAGCTACTTCTGGGTGTGGTAACAAATTTGACATAAAGCCATGTTCTTTGTCAAAGTTTGTTTGCTGTCCTTTGGATGTATTACAGACTCCACATACAATCAACTATCTACCGCTATTGCACATTTTTTATTTTACTACTCCTACGCATATAACTGGATTATGGACTTTGCAACATTTTCTGAGGATTAATTTATACTACCACCTTTCGCAAGAGGTTTCGTGTGTTCAGGTAATGATTTGGATTTTGAAAATCACCTTTTACTACCACCTTCATGTAATCATCTTATTCCATTATTTAGAAGAGACCTTAATGTAGTGGTGTGTTTCCAGATCTATTTCAACCTAATGTCAATCTTCCTACTGTTTCCCTTGCATTGGATGGGGAAAATGCATTTCTTCTGTTGCAGTTTATGCGATATTTGATTACAAAATAAAAATAAAAATCATACCATACAATTTTTTTTTTTTTTTTAATATAGAACAATGTACCTTTTTTAACAGATGCCTTTTCAAAAAGTTTTAGGCGTTGTTTGGGG
Organism: Picea sitchensis; assembly: GCA_010110895.2. Lineage (NCBI taxonomy): Eukaryota > Viridiplantae > Streptophyta > Pinopsida > Pinales > Pinaceae > Picea > Picea sitchensis. The sequence continues at coordinate 72,008 of SNQJ01S0070806.1, forward strand.
TTCACGTCCTTCAAGGATGTTAAGTAATCACAAAATTAATATTGTTTGTGCCAATGCAATTGAGCTGTCATCCACTATGGCAATTGTATTAACATTGCAATGTCAGATAATAGATGTCTGTCATGTGCCTAATGTCAAGGTCATTATCGCACAAGACACCCAATGCCCAAAGATTTATGGACTCAAACCAAAATTGTAGATTTCGTGAGAAAGCAACACTAAAGTCGATGTTCTTTGCAGGTCTGACAATCCTTCAGTTTAAGTGCTTTGACAATGACAGCCCTTCTTGTTCACCGCATTGCCGCAGTGCAGTCAGTAGCACTGTTCCCATTTCCACCGCTAATGTCAATGTCCAAGGCCGAATCTATCTAGAGCCTGGGGTCACTGCCTATGTGGATGCCTGAAGGTGAAAACTACCTGGATCGAAAGTTGATTGTATGTCGAGTCTCTTGTTGCATCCAAAGGTCGCTCAACACTATTTGACATAGAAACTGGTTGTCTGTCAATTCTATTACAACTTTGGCATAAAACGTTATGTAATTTCATAATATTTATTCAAACACCCATACAATTTCTCACGTTGGTTGGTATCCATTTTTATAATTTCCTAGTGAGTGTATTTGGGCATCGAGTAATATTTGGCGTCACTTCCGAACAATCCATACCTTTCTATGGGCCTCCAGGTCTACCACCTCTATGACAAAAGATATATTCTGATGCAATCTGCAGCATTTGATACACTTTTCAGGCCCGTGCTATCGAAATAAGTCATGTAATTCAACATAAGAACATTTTGCAGCTGGCTTGGACATTCCTTCCAATTTACTGTAATAAAACAAAGAAGTTCAACATACAAATATTCAGGCAAGATTTTCAACCAAATAGATGATCGAATACAGGGAGAATAACAATCACAACATACTTGAATTTTTTTTTCTATCTCGGATTTTGTTTCCCACATAGACGACATAACATAAAACGAGTCCCTCGACTTTGAATTGGTCCTGAATCGCATTTCTAAGTTGTGTCAGATGTCAATGGTCAGGAACATTACAAGGAAGGCACCTTAAACCCCAAGTTTTCGAGGGCAGAGGGAAATTAATACTTAACAAAGAATGGAATGTTGAATGACCAGTCAATGCAAGCAGGCCATGTCTAGAAGAGACAAGTTATTCAAAAAATTGGGATCGATCTAGTACGCAACACCAATTAAGTCCAAGACCTGAAATTGATATTCAACTCATTGGTTTTTACAAATCAAGCATTTGATCATCAAGAAGACGGTCAACAAGCTTCGTTATTGTACATATTTTTTATTGGTCGGTGGTAGGCCAAATCACAGTCATTGTGGCAGATAATATCAGCTGTATTTTGTAACCCATATTATTTGAATATAGAATATTTGCAGTTTTATTTTTTTATGGTGTTTTCCAATATTTGGTATTTCTTTTCATTTTATTTTGTACCTTTTTCCTGTGTGTCGTTAAACATGGACGGAAAGCTTTTCTTTCTGTTTCCCAGTACTTCGATTTAAATAAAGGCTACTTTGTTTGTTGATTACATTCTACATGGAATAATAATTTGTCATAGGCCATACTTATGTGGCGCCCGCCCTATACTTAAAGAAAGAAATTGGAGGACCCATCCCACTTTCATTCTTCGGGTCCCATAAATAGAATGAATTAATGACTATTACAACAAGGAAACTCAAGTGTTGACACCATGTTCCTGTTCAATATCTTGCATATATTGCAGCTTCTTCTATTTGATAACATTGACCTTCAGAGGACAAGACTGCAAGCAGTTCCTAGAAAAACATGATAACAGGTTGTACATATTAGCCGAGTTCCTCGAAGACCCGACAGAAGTTCCTGAAGATATCACAAAGTTGCAGGTAATTTCCTTTAGAAATCCATTACGGGAAATTGCTTGGTTGTTTACAAGAATAACGGGACATGCATCCATGATAAGCATTTCCCGTATAATTATTTATATTTTTTACTTCACAGTCAAGGAACAATTCATTTTCGATTAGGGGAGGCTAGTTTCCATTGAAATCCGTTCCCAGTTGTCATGATTCAAAGAATCGAATAAATTTTATATGTCATCCTACTTGATTTTCACAATAGTGAATTGTTGTCCATTTCCAAAACTGTCTCTTTCCAAGAAAATAAATTGTGGATTCGACCCAGTAACATTCTGGTACAAGGCCCTATGGAGGCACAAGGCCTCCCATTGTTTTTATGAATTTTTTAATGACTTTGTCTCAGTTTTCAAAGATTTATTATTAGGGAAGGATGCTACGTGGATGTCTAGCCAGGCAACCAAGTTTTTGAACAGGAAGGGTACACTTGAACAAAAGGAAAATCACATTGTACTAATGGTCTTTGGCTCCAAGAAAAATCCTGCTTTCCTTCCATGCCACATCATGGACAAGATGTTTGTTACATAAATAGAAAGGAAATACAAACACTGCTTTCATTTTTTCCGTGACAAGAAAAAAAAACAGTTCATTCCTCTGCCCTGGAAAGTCGGGGACTTCATGTGCAGAAACATCAACAAGATTGACAAATTCGGAGGCCATTTCAAGAACTTGAACCTGACATATGATGAAAGGATAAAAGGGTTCAACCCTAATGGGATTTTTCGAGAACATTTACTAGCAGTTGGCTTTAGCAACTCTTTTATCCATAGATGCCTGACCGAATACAGGGACAGTGATGACAAAAATCTTGCTTCTGGCGATTGCGACACATTGCAAAGAACGACTGAATTGTACAGACAATAGGGAAAAGTATCTGGTGAGAAGAGTGCCCAGTCCTCCATAAACACTCCTAAGAGAACGACATCACAGAACATCACTTCAACGACCCACCCCAGTAAAAAAGAAACCCAAAAATCTTCAAACGGAGGAGGAGATAAGAACCCTCCTCGTACAAAAATTGATAGTTCTCACAAAGTTTGACCAATGAAGAAGAGAAAAACCATTGTAGGGAAAGAAAATGAACTCGAAATTGAAAGTGAACAAATGCAACTTGAAATTGAAACTGAGCACATGCACAAAGTTGGTCCGTTCGCAATGGAAATAACTGAGACCAAATTTTTTGACGAAGATGAATCCTTCGTATTCCAGAGCGCTGTTTTTGACAGCCAATCTAAAAATATGGTCATTGAAAAGAGAGATGTAACAAATAGGAAAGGCAAATCTCACACAAAGATTAACTTTAGGAAAATGCGGTCGTCCCAAATTCCCTATTTCACCTCGTAACCAGTGATTCTCTTGACGATTCCGTTGGAGGAATTGAAGCGGAGAATGCCAGACTAAAAGACCACGTCAAGGAATTTGAGGAGGCTTTCATTGCTACCCAAGAGTTTTCCAGTCCTTTAGAAAAAAATGTGTCTTCTACCATTGCAGCCAAAATAAAAGTATCGTCCACCCTCCTTGCATCGTCTAGAGCCCTTGTAGAGAATAACATCAACAAAAGAATGCAGCTAGTTGCTAAAGCCTGGGAAACATCACAAAATATAGCTTCCTTCCGAAAAAGGGAAAATGATTTGCACGAACATTTGCAGGCGAATTTAAAAAATGGTCAACGTTTATGTGAACATGCGCTGACCTCTTTTGCCAACCATGCCATCAACACCTCGTTTCTGAAAATAAGACAAGAGAATCCTCCCTCCCCAAAGCGGACCAAACAATTAATAGCATGCTGGAAAAAGAAAGTTAAGAACTTGGAACTCATTATTGAATCATGTAAACAAGCCATATTATAAAAGGAAGAATTATTCACAAACCTGATCCAAATAGACTTAGCCGGAAGTACCAACGAGGTTCAAGACCCAAACTTAATTCTCAAATCCTTGTCAATGACCAAAGAAGCCTTTGATGAACACCTTGATATTTTAAAGGGGTTGTCTTTCAAAAAAAATTATGGCATCCTTGAATATAGTGTAGATGAGCTCAAGAGATGGGTATTGGACTATTCAGCACACAATTAAGAAATTGAACAAAGTCTGCATAGTATTTCAATGGATCTAAGGAAATTAGAAAACGACCTTATCAACATAGAAATCTAGGATGAAATCAACGTGGCCCCCATGAGAAGCTACATTGAAGAATGGTTCCAACGGAGAATGGACAACCTCATTGAGGAAGGGAAACAACTAGTTGACAAGATTCCAGCGACCGTCGACGACAACAAAAAAAACGCATCAGATTCATAGTAAGTCTATACTGATGTCATCGTGTTTTCTTTATCAATCTAGTTATTATACCTCTCTAAATAGAAAACTCTAACCAAACACTCATAACTTCCAATTTCTTCTTTTCAGGTGTTCCTCTCTACCGTCACACACTTCTTCTTTCTACAGTCCTAATTCTTGTACTTGTTTCTTTTTATGGTCCATGGGAGCCCCAATCCCAGTCTACATGAAAAACACATTTAAATTCAGATTCTAGAAATATGTAACAGACATTATTACTTTTTGATAAATTTCAAAGAAAACTAATTCATGAATGCTAATTTTTTTTTTGTCCAGGAACCTTTGTTGCAAGACATTATTAGTATTCTATTGTATTTGAATGTCTAATGTGTATGCTTCAGAAATATGATACACACATACTTCAAAGCTATTTTTTAGTTTTGTTATCTGCAACATTTTCWTGCCTACACATCTTCAAATACTTTGAAAGATCCTGGAACCATTTCATTTAATTTTATTTTAATGTATTTTACTTTTATGGCTATTCTATTGTATTTGAATTTTTAATGTGTATGCTTCAGAAATATGGAACATATTTTTGTTGCAACACATTATTAATATTCTATTGCGTTTGAATGTTTAGTGTGTATGCTTCAGAAATATGGAACAGATCCAACCTTTGTTTAATATTCTATTATATTTGAATGTTTATTGTCTATGCCTCAAATCATTTAGAATTTTCATCTTCAAATGCTTTGAAAGATCATGGAACCATTTCACTTAGTTTTACTTTAATGTATTTTACTTTTATTCCTATTCTATTGTATTTGAATTTTTAATGTGTATGCTTCAGAAATATGGAACAGATTCTAGATTTTTGGTAGATTTCAAAGAAAACATGAACCTTTGTTGCAACACATTATTAATATTTTATTGCGTTTGAATGTTTAGTGCGTATGCTTAAAAAATATGGAACAGATCCAACCTTTGTTTAATATTCTATTGTATTTGAATGTTTATTGTCTATGCTTCAAATCATTTAGACATAATTTTTCTAAGTACCACCCCAAGAAACACCCCAGGAAAAAACTTCCTCGTTTGCATATTAGCCAAATATCTTGTGACTGGCAAGTGGCACGCTGCCACAAAGTCATCCTTTGCATGGATACCACATGTACTTCAACTTGTTTCCCATGTGTATGTACTCAACCTCGTTGTAACAGTGCATTTATTCCCATTCCAACCTAGCAGGGACTACGCTGCCATGCAACACTTGTTCATGTACAAATGACACTTCAAGTGGTGCAACATACACCAATTTTGTGAAAGTGGACTATCAATGAGTTGGATGATAATAAGTAGGAAACAAGAGTGTGACCTTTAAAGTAATTAATAAACTATTGATAATTCCTTGAGTATAGAGGTGAAAATTTGAATTTAAAGATGTGTTAACTCATTGTTAGTTTAATGAAATCGATGCAGAATGTTCATTGGAAAGTGTCAAGCATGCTTTCAAATTTCTTATTCTGAGCATTGGAATTGTCGTAGATGGTAGTGCCTTCGTATTCATGAAGTATTGCATGGTGTTTTCTCTTCTTTTTTTTTTAATTATGTTGCATGATTTATAATTTTGGAGTGTTGAGTACCATGATTCTCATTAAGATAGTCTTTCATTGTTGACCTTACACTCTTTCCCAACTGTAAAGAATATAGTATCTTTAAAAACAACTTTTATGTCATAAATCTTAGAATGTCTCACATTTTGATATATATTCCTTACTTTTTGGTTTACGATATGAACACATTTTTATGCTAATGGATTTTGATTGAATGTTGGGTATTAAGAGGCTAAAATATAGAATCAATATGTTTCTAGTGAACATTTCACTTATCATCAAAGTATTGAGAGGAAGGAATATATAAATGTTTGAAACACTCACTCATCATTAGGGCATCAAGAGCAAAAATATATATAATTCTATCATTTTAATCATCATAAAGGGAACAAGAGGTAGAAAGATATAAGAAGAAGGCCCATTAAGTATTTAGTTGGTAGTTACTCAATGTAAAAGTGTCATGTTTTTTAAATCAGGCCTTCTAAGTGGTTGGTACTCATTAATGATGGCACCACAAGTAATTAGAAGATAAAATATTTATATATCTAGAAGGATTTGTAATGGGTATGCAATGTTGTTATTGAATTAGAGCTCTATTCAATAGGAGGTTTCCACCTTGAAGAGGTCTGTGGACATTTATCTCTCTTTCCTAGATTATCGATACACGGGTTCTATTCTATAAGTTTTATATCATTGTCTCTTATAATTTTTTTTAGTTGTATTTCTTGAATAATTTTTTCTATTGACTGAGTACATCACATGTAGTATATGAGTTCTTTCCTGTGCTATCATACATTGAAATTTTAAAAGTTATTTTTTAGGCCAGAGTGATGTTCCAACATCTTTAAACATGAAGATTTATTATCCAATGGGGTAAAAATATGGTTGGGAAGAATACACACATGGAATTCAAGTGGAATCACCTAGTTGGATGCCCTTGTACACTTCTATTGATACTCAATGAGTAGAATCTCATTAAACAAAATCTTCTTACAAATTTGATCTTCCACATACATTCAAATATATCAAAATTCCCCTAGGAACACTTGAAACTATCGTTACATAAGCCTCTAGGTTGTCCTATTGTTATAGTACAATGAGAATAACACTTAGGGAGATCACTCTCATGTACCAAAGAATTGTGGAGTAGAACTAAGGGTACGGTCTATCCTCCTTAGCTATTGCCATGCAAGTTTGACTAAGTACTTATATTATTGGAAACACTCAGGTATATTAGAGAGCTACAGTGCGTAACACTCCATTGACCTTATGACCCTAAAAAACCAAGCCTCTATATGATATGTAGTTAAAATAAATAAATTATGAGTCCTACTCATACCATTGTGGGAAACACATCTCAAGAAACACCTTGTGTGATGTTGATTGCATTGGTATATCTCTAAAGTAACCTTTTTTTGTGTGGATGCGACCATCCTATTATGGGTGACATATCCCAAAAGCCTCATTGCATGGTGCTTATTGCACTAGTATAAATCTCTGATAACGTTATTGGTGCACCGATAGCCCCATGACATCAACTAGAAACTTTTCCATGGAGAGTAGGGTCACAATCTAGAAACTACAATTAATTAGTTTACTAATCTGCATATAAAGGTGGAAAAGATTGACGAAGGTAAAAAACCTCCATAATGGGTTTCAAGAGATAAAAACCCACCTCTCTATGCTGGTCAAAGCAAAAGAATGTCCACAAGATCTGTTAGACTTTTCGAATGGGGTTTAATCCTCCAATGGGGGAGGGTTTTTCCCAAGGCCACTTTTTTAGGATAATCAACACAACTTGTAGCACATATTTCCTAAATTTGATCTAAGTAAGTTTGATGGTTCAAACCCAATAGGTTGGGTTACCCAGATAGAATACTACTTCTCCCTCTAATGTATTATTAATGATATGATGAAACTTAAAGTGGGTGTGGTATAATTGGATAGGGATGCTACAAAAATAGGATCACAAAGCAATAAAATAAGACAAATGTGGAAATAAAACACAAAAGATACAAAATACAATAGAGACACAGATATATGTGGTTCACCCAATGTGGGCTACATCCACCAGAGAAACTGTCAGGTCCTTCCTTTTTATTACCCAACAAAATGAAGGGATACAACCTACAACACACCTGCAGTAACTTCATCTTCTTTCTCTCACAATATCCTCTCTCATAATACAATAATCACACTCATACACAACCGAAATACAATTCCCTCATAAAACAGGGTTTCCTTATAGGGAAAAAAACCCTAACATAAATTCTACCATAAGATCTGCGGCCTTATAATGAATGGTCCAGATTGATTATGAAATTACAATATACATTTATAATGCAAATTTTCCTTTGGGGGCCTGCTGATCCCTGGACGCCCCAGTCGAGGGGATGAGCCCGTCGAACCCTGCAGGGGGGAAAGCCCCCCCTGCAACCCCCCTCACGTGGAGGGCTATACATTATTCCGAGGTGTATAGTCTTCATGGGGTATAAGCACGACTGAAAACAAAGACCTCTGAATCAGGAAGATAATCAGGCTCCACAACCAACAAGGGAAAGATGGAAATCATGGAAATGGCATAAGAAATCTTATTGGGGGTACATTGCCTAGAGCCAATTTGTGAAACCCATTTATGTTCATTTTGAGACACTCATTATTTGAGGTGGTTAACCAAGTTGCACCAAGTAGGAATATTTGAAGACTTTATACTAGCATTTGAGTAACTAGAAATGTACATAGAAGGCATGATTGATTCCTTCTTCAAAGAATGTTTTATCAATGGTCTAAAGGAGGAGATTCAAGCATGAGTCTTGATGGACCACTTAGCTACTTGGTTGGAGGCCTCTCAATGAGAAAGAGAAGCACATGTGGTGGTTAATGCATATCCCAACAGGCCCCCTTTTATTAATCACCCACTCCCCCCTCTGGTACCTATAACCACCCCCTCCACCTCCCAATGCTTGAGGATCCACAAGCTGACCTAGGAAGAAGCTACAAAACACCATTGCCTCAAAATTTGTTACAACTATCATTAGAATTATTTCAAAGGGAATAAATGTAAGGAAAAAAAATGATTTCAAACTTATGTGGTCCACTTAGACCAATCTAAAGAATTTGCAAGGAAGCCACTATGAGCTAGATTTAGTTGACACTACATAACCTGCTTATGAAGAAACTACCCTAGAGCCTCCTTGTGAGGAACCCCAAATTTCCATCCATGCTTTATCAAGAATTTTGTCTCCATATACCCTGAAGTTGATTGCCTACATTACCGCATGAAGGTGATTACTTTAATTAGTAATGGCAACACCCACAATTTTATTCATCAATGAGTTGCGGAAGAAACAATTGTCATATATGTGGTAAAAATGGCTTCTAGAACATTGACGTGGAGACAAGTCACTACATGATTTGAATATAATAGATGGAAAAGAAGTAGAAATCTTGAACCTAGAAAATGAAATCACTAAAGATACAATTCAAAATCCAAAAATGATCAAACGTCACAAAAAGTGTCATTAGCATCAATCTCATGCACATCACAAAATAGGAATGAAGAAAAAGATCCCCAAAAAGAAATGGTTACTCGAAAAGAACAAATACAAGAACAAACTACAAAATATGTTCCACCTCATCTAAGGAAGGTTGATAAGATCCAAGAAAAGTGGAAAGAAAATCTACAGTTCCACCTAAAACCATGACAGAGAAATTACAACCTAAGACTCTGAAGCTTAAAGGAATCATAAAGTATAGAAATGTAATGATACTTGTAGATTTTGATTCACTAAGCAACTAAATTTTTTTGTGTACCCCACCAAGGGCCTCACAATTGCAACATTCAATGGACAAAAGGTCAAGGGAGTAGGAAGATGTCATACAACATGTGTTCAATTACTAGAACTAGAACTAGAAATATGATTCTACGATTTATCACTGAATGAGATGGATATGGTACTAGGTGCTAGAAGTTGATTTAGTTGGGAACTTATATCTCAAACCTTGAAGAACAATTCATGGAATTTAACTAGAAGAGAAAAAATTATAAATCATATGGGGTTGAAAGTTCCACTCTCAAGAAAGGTGAACTGCAACTAATTGAAAAAGGGCAAGAAACATAAATGAATATGCGACAATGAAAAAAAGGAAAATATGTTACCAAGGAGCATCAAAGTTTCATGTTAAACAATCAAGTAAAAATACTTCAAAATATGATGCATACACTATAAAAGAACCTTGTCAATGTTCAAGTCGAGAACGAAATCAAGTCCCTACAACTAGACAAAGACAAAGATGATGCCACCAAGAAAGCATGCTTAGCTAGAGAGAATCCTATTTACTATGCTTTGATGAAAAAACATTCTTTAAGGAGTGGCATAACAACAACAACAATAACGATAATAATATAGTAATAATGATAATAATAATAATAATTAGATTAATGAAAAGTGAAGGGTCATAAACCCTTCACCTCGTAACTAATCAATACACAAAGTACACTGTCATGAGGCTCATTGTAAACATCAATTCATATTAATCAATTATTTTCAATATTCTAATATACAATTACATAATTAGTCTTAGTAATAAGCAATCATTATTTATTTTATTTATTATCTCATATAACTATTCATTCTCATGGATGGTTTAATAAAATCTATCTACTCACCAATACCACTTTAGATACCTGAAATATGTTATTTTATTTATTATCTATTCAATCTCATGGATGCTTTAATAAAATCTATCTACTCCACTTTAGATACATGAAACATATTTCATAAGATACCTTCTTCATGCACCTCTTGTAATTTGCATTGGCCATTTTTTTTTGTCACCAAAGGATGCCATCATAAAAATTTAAATTAAATAAAAGTTATATAAACTATTATAAGATAAGGTGTAGTGATGATAATAAATATAGAATAATATCTTTTTGAATAGGTCATCTTAATATCGTGATGTTGTATTTTATTTATTATATTGTAGGATCCATTTGAGTAGATAATTAGGAAATCATGATGTTGTATATTATTTAAGTATTTGTATAATAGATAATTAGGAAATCATGTTGTATGTTATTTAAGTATTTGTATATTATAGAATGGAGCAAGTTTAAAAAGTGGATAAAATTAATTTTTTTTGGTGAAAATTCTTCTCTAAATTTGATAGGAATTTTGTCAAAAGTTATAGTTTTATTAGATTTATTAGAACTTTGAATATGAAACTTTGTCTTGAAAGTTTTAGTACATTTTAAAAAGATTGAGATCATCAAAATTAAAAAAAAGAAAGAATGAATCATGATGCAATTTTACTTGGCAACTCAAAAAATTTGAATTTGTCCATTTTTGTAGAGAAACTTTTTAGAAAGGTCATAAGTCATCTTGCAATCTATATCTTACTCTTTTTTATTTTTATTGACTACAGTGAGGGGTCAGTCCTAATGTTAGATGGAAGAACGATTTGTCCAAAAGTAAGATGCTATAACCAGGAATTGTACAATACTTGACACCCCTGGAAAGTGAAATTCCCCTACCCTTAACTCCTCCCCATAGATTTAAACCTGTGACCTAAGAAGGACCAAACCCCACACAAACCAATCAATTACAATCTATTTCTTACTCACCATTTAACCTAAAACCTAAGGTTTTGGGCAAATGAACAAAATACTTTCTACCTGGAACTTAGAAAATGTCATAGATAATGCTCGTGAAATTCCCCTACCCTTAACTCCTTCCCATAGGTTTAAACATGTGACCTAAGAAGGACCAAACCCCACACAAACCAATCAATTACAATCTATTTCTTACTCACCATTTAACCTAAAACCTAGGGTTTTGGGCAAATGAACAAAATACTTTCTACCTAGAACTTCGAAAATGTCATAGATAATGCTCTCATTGATAGATTATGAAGCTTCAGCCATGATCACCTGCTTCAACTGCACCCACATCACATTCATGTACAGCTGACGAAGCTTCAGCCATGATCACCAGCTTCAACTGCACCCACATCACATTCATGTACAGCTGACGAATTCATCAGACTCGTGAAACTTCGTAATCAATCCACAAAATCTCAGTGCTCTTCTTATTCTTTATTGGGATGTCGCCATGCTTCTCATCATCATCGTAAAATCTGAAGGCAATTTGGCACAGAACCGTTTAGTTCTTCCCAATCTTTATTGTGCTTTCACCAGGCTTCTCATCATCGTCGTAGGTTTTAGAATGAAGACAATTTTTGGCACATAATCGCTGAGGTCTCGTCGTTGTTTTTGGTTTGTACAACTCTCAGAATCGGGTGCCCTACAAACAGGCACAATATTCAATGCAATTAGTCGTAGTTTTTCAACAGACAATCAACTGAAAATGACTCAGGCTAAACAAGAAGAATGGAGCTCAGGTACCTTTTGAAGAATGGTATTTGCCTGAGCAGGCTGATGACTCGCCAAAAAATAACAGAGAATTCATAAAGAAAAATAAGAATGACAAATGCCAGGCTCCTATGGCAGCCTATAGATGCAGAATAGATGCAAATGTAGCTCATGGCAACATGCACCACTGCTGTGTGAGTGTGGAAGAACAGGCAACCGTCTTCTAAGGAGGAGGAAACAAGAAAGCAACCATGAAAGTACTCAACAAAAACTGTTGAAAGTCATGGGGTTTGGAGACAAGACTGGAATCCATATTAGTTTAATGAAATCGTGGCAAAATGTTCATTGGAAAATGTCAAGCATGCTTGCAATTTTCAATGCTGAGGTTTGGCATGGTTGTATTCATGAATTTATGTGCCTGCACACAAATAATCAAATTCAAATTTAAAGGAACCCTTTATAAGAAGTTCACCACCTTGGTACCTCTTCCTCTATTATTACATTTATAGTTGCTCATACTTTTTCTTGCTTTGCCTAAAAATGGTTGCAAATCAGATTTTCTTGTTCCTCCTTATTTTTTCTCCATGGTTTTTATTTCATTTTAACTTCTATTCATGCAATCTACACAATTTTTCTTTGACTTCCCTATGTCATACTCTAACCTTTGTATCAATTTGACCTTATACTCCAACCCAACCTTTTCAACCACTCCTTGGATTACCGGGAACAAAGCACCTCTCTTCAACGATATTCTTCTCTTAGTTATTTTGTAACAATAACCTCTTTGTTGCTACAATCTTCCAACTTCAAAATCTAAACTTTTCACACAATCACAAAACTCAACATCTTTACATTGATTTCTTTTCACAAGCTACAACTTGATTTTTGACTTCTTTTCCTTCAATAAGTCTTGCTTCAAATTTTATACCATTAAGCCATGACAAAGCGTGATGGAGTAAAAAACCATTTGATATAACCCATGCAAGGTTGAGTTTATAAATAAAGCATCTTCAAACACATAGGTCAATGGATGGCCTTCAATAAGTCTTGCTTCAAATTTTATACCCTTAAGCCATGACAAAGCGTGATGGAGTAAGAAACTATTTGATATAGCCCATGCAAGGTTGAGTTTATAAATAAGGCATCTTCAAACACATAGTTCAATGGATGGAAAGTGCAGATTCAAATGAAATAGAGATTCTATTATATTATTAATAGACTCCATTCTACTTACTGAGTGGGAGGCCATCTTATACAGAGTCATAGTTCCCACAACAGATTTATTTCACTTTTTTTTTTTTAAATGTAAGTACCCTTACACCTTTGCATTGTCAAGGATTCATTATTTAATTGAGTAGATCTGTAAAACCATTCGCTACAATCCCAAGGTTTACTCACAAGAGCTCTTACTTTACTCCACCTCTAATTTTATCAAGTGCACACTTTAGTCTAATCTACTAACTCCACAATAATAATCCACAATCATTCTAGTGAAAGGACATCACAATCCATACATTTTCTCATTATTCACAATCATTCTAGTGAAAGGACATCATAATCCATACATTTTCTCATTATAGGGATTATAAGGAAACTTTCCATGCAAAGGGCACATGTGTAAAAAATCCCTCGAAAGGCATTATCCATCTTTACTATGCCTTGCCAATGATCTTGGTTGAATATATTCTTTCATTTAATGATTTCTTCATCCTACATGATCTCTCTTAGCCCCTACATCATGATGAGAGTAGCAATCTCTCCTCTTGGAGCCTTGATGACGAGTGAAGCATGCCACACCACTTGTTGCCATGATGATGAGTGAAGTTCGTTGTTGTTTTTTTGCCTCTTAGTGCCTGTGATGAGTGAGACATTCACTCACTCTTGGTGCCTTGATGATCATTGAAGTATTTCATATTTCTTGATGCCTTAATGATAAGTGAAGCATCTTGTGCCTCTTGGTGCCCTAATGATGAGTGAAGTTAACTTTTATCTTTATATCTCTTGGTGTCCTAGTGGTGAGTCAAGTATTCATGCCTCTTGGTGCCCTAATGATGAGTGAAGTTCAATTCTATCTTTATGCTCCTTTGTGTATTGATGGTGAGTGAAGCATTCATGCCTCTTATTGCCATGACAAAGATAATTTTTTCAGGCCTCTTGATGCCTTGGTGATGAGTGAAGCATTTCAAATCCCTTGATTACTCGACAATGAGTGGAGTATCTGGAACATTTTGTTGCCTTGATAATGAGTGAAGTTTACTTCTATCTTTTTTCCACTTGGTGTCCTAATGACGAGTGAAGCATTCATGCCTCTCAATTCCCTAATGATAAATGATGCATTTCATACCTCTTAGTACCTTTGGTTATCAAAGCACCAAAAAACATGAAATGCTTCACTCACCCTTAGGACACTAAGAAATAGAACGATAAAATTAAACTCTTTTATCTTTTTACACCCTTAAGACACTAAGAAATAAAAAGATAAAATTAAACTCTTTTATCTTTTTACTTCTTAGTGCCATACAAATATTCAAAGCATTTCAAAGACTTCTATCTTCCTTCCTCTTCGTGCATATACATCAACCTCATCCATGATTTACAACAATCTTCAACATCTTTCTACTATACTCCTTAACAATGATTAAAACATTCCCCTTAATATTATTAATCCCTACTTCCACCACGGAACATAAATTTCGTTCACTAGTCAAACTACGTTTACTCATTATTAATTCACCCCTACAACCATCTCCAAAGTTTTTAAAAAATTCTATATTAATTCCATTTATTTCTAAAACAAAAATATTTTCCTATTTATCATTTTTTTTATCAATAAATCCTAGAAACTTATATTGTGTTACGAATATCCTATCAATCTTTTAGGATATTCGCATATACTTTATAATATCACATCTGACAATACGGGCTTTTCAAGTATCACCATAACCTTTTCGCGGAAAATTCACCAAAAAATAACACCATAGGATACCATATCCATGTACGGTTTGCCAGATGTATTTGTTGTTTTCCGTGCTAAAGGACATTAACTTATAATTTAGTTAATTTAAATAGAATATATTTATATTAATTATTTTAAAATAAAATTTAATAAGTTAATTTATTTATATTATTTTTCAAAATATTTTTAGTTATATTGGTATAAGTTTTTTTTTTAACCTACACAGGGATCAGGCTTATTTTTTTATTTTTTTTTACTTTCTGCATTTACAAATTCTTTTCATTTTTGTTTTATAATGATAAGGAGAACATGTTTTTAGTTTTTTTTTTCTTATGATTAATAGGAATGTTGTTTTTTTTTTAAACCTTGAAGTGGAAAAAATCATTCATTATTTACATTTTAGTAATTATTGTGTTTAAAATAATGATGAAAAAGATTATTGGAATTTTTGAAAAAATTGGTTAACTTTTTTTTTTGAAATATTGGACGTTTTAAAAACGCCCCCACACCATTATATTTACAAATATCTAGTGCAAGTAATGTTTGTTTGTCAATTTTATTTCATGGTTGTTAAGATTTAATTATTGTGTTTAAAATAATGATGGAAAAGATTATTGGAATTTTTTAAAAAATTGGTTAACTTTTTTTTTGAAATATTGGACGTTTTAAAAACACCCCACACCATTATATTTACAAATATCTAGTGCAAATAATGTTTGTTTGCCAATTTTATTTCATGGTTGTTAAGATTTCTGGGTAAACTTTCATTCTTACTAGATGGCTAGTATTTAATGAACTTTTCATGACCAACAAACTTAACTGATAACACATTATATTATAAAGAAAAACAACAAATGAGTAAGACAAGCTAAAATAATTATGTTCTTATTAATTTTTAATATCTTTTTTTTTCCATGAATAATAATTATCCTCTTATTTCAAAGAAGAAGGAGAAGGCATTTTTGAATGAAGTGAGTTAAAAAATGGACAAATTCAATCTTTATAATAAGTTTATTTTATTTTTAGCGAGGCAATGTTTCACCTTGATGCTATTTTTTTTTTGAGATTTCAATAATATGGGTTTTCTTAAAATGGAGTAACACCCCTAAAGACTAAATTCCATGGTCAAAATTTCCAATTATCAAATGGAACTATAATTTTTGTCAAAATTTATTTGAAAAATAAATTTGATGAAAAACTGGTTAAGTTTGTCCACTTTGTTAATGCTTCTTTAACTAATATAAAAAATAAAAAAACTTATGATAAAATGAAATAAACAATTATCATTCTTTTAAAACTTGTTTTTTTATTTTTTTATATATTAATATTTTACCTATACTTTGTTAATTAAATTTAAATTGAGGAAATAAATTACAACGTTTTAATATTTTAAGCTCTCAATATATCATATTTAACTTATTCTCTAACATGGTTGAAAATAAAAATTTAATAAAATTTATTCTTCGCTTCGTATGATTTTTTCCATCTTCGTATATATTTCAATATTTCCACCAGGATCTTCCCACGGTTAATGTCAATGATAGGTAGGCTCCATTTATCTATTGAATTAGGATGGAATTTGTCAATTATTAAACTGATAGCTTTGATTTTTGATGGGATTTGTTTATTATTAAACTTATAGCTTTGATTTTTGAATAGGGTAAGGTGAAATGTGTTTAATTCTCAATACTGGTTACTTGTATGTAAAGTTTAGTAAACCTTTTTCAATGAAAAAATATAATTTTTATTCATATTTTGGATTTGCTTTTCAAAAAGATTTTGGATTAAACTCTTTCTTCTCCGAAAATAGAAATGATTGAAGATAAGAATACTACATATTATTGTTGAAATATAAAATCCCTATACTTAACTTAGTTTCTAAGATATTTATTTCAGATACAATTTAAAACATATATAAAATCTCTATACTTAACTTATTTATTTCAGATACAATTTAAATCATAGAGTGCATCATATCTAAAACTTTTTGTAGAAATTGAAATTAATAAGATATTTGTTTTGGATACAATTTAAAACATAGAGTGCATTGTATCTAAAGCTACATTGTATCTAAAACATTTTGTAGAAATTGAAATCAAGTATATTATGAAATAAAAATTGAAAGAATTGCAAACATAAACTTAATTAATATTTCTTCATTTGTAGAAATTGAAATTAATAAGATATTTGTTTCGGATACAATTTAAAACATAGAGTGCATTGTATCTAAAGCTGCATTGTATCTAAAACATTTTGTAGAAATTGAAATCAAGTATATTATGAAATAAAAACTGAAAGAATTGCAAACATAAACTTAATTAATATTTCTTCAGAATAAAAAATAAAAACATTATTTCAGAATAAAAAATAAAAACATTATTGGTTATTAGTGCTCTCTTAATTAAACTAAATTTATTAAAAATGTTACAAAAAATTCTTTTCTAATCTCCTTGATAATCATGGAACCTTCTACTGGCTAGACTGTAGTCTTAGACAAAGCATATGCCTCTTTGTTTAATTCTTTATAAAAATGTGTGAATGAAATTTCATCAAAAGAATTTGCCACCAACTTTACATGATCACCTATGAACTGATAAAAATATTTGATAGTTGAATATGCCAATTCATCTAGTGATAAACAAACTAGAGTCACCAACTATTTGTGTTTTGTTAACATTTTTCTCATTTGCATAGTTCAAAAGACACTAAAGAGCCTTGAGTTCGACATGCTTATTAGACCCATTCCTAGGCCTACTTTGAACTTCACCAAATGATCATAAAAATGATATAATATTCCCCTTGCTCCACTAAGACCTATAGGACCATGACTGACTCCATAAAAAAAAACCACCCCTTGGATTTGTCTATATCCAAACTCCCAATTTGCCAAGCGGTTTTAGTTATAACATGATTTGACAACTATCATAGACCTTACAAGTTACTTGAGATGAACTTGAAAGAGAAGAATATGTTTTTCTTCAAAAATTTGGGCATTCCTAGCTGGCAAGATCCCCAAATTCTAGGACATGGCAGTGACCTATATCATTTAAATTCTTTTTTATCAAACCACTTCTTCAAGAAAGACTCCACTATATCCCCAATCTATACGTTTTTGAGACNCTTCAAAAATTTGGGCATTCCTAGCTGGCAAGATCCCCAAATTCTAGGACATGGCAGTGACCTATATCATTTAAATTCTTTTTTATCAAACCACTTCTTCAAGAAAGACTCCACTATATCCCCAATCTATACGTTTTTGAGACCTTTAATTTGTTCAGCTTCCAACCAAAGGCTTTGATTGAGCTCCCAAAATGAATATCCTCGATGATACCTTTCCAACGAGATATCATCGTCCCAAACGAAGATAGTATGCCAAAGTTACATGCCTAGGAAGTTGATACACCAAACTACCCAAAACGAGGTCCACAAAACTGTTTGCTTTTCATCTTCTAGGGTTAGGGTTTTGGATTTTCTTTATTTTAAAAAGGCCTTTGGAGCCTCATTGTAATAATCATCTTCCTGTGAATGCGAGTAGCCGTCACATCTCTTCTCAGAGATAAGTTGCCACCATTCTAGCGAGTCTTTAACTCTGTATTTCTACAATTTTGTACATTTTGCTCATTAATAGAAATTTTGTATTAATATATATCTGTGTCTCTTGTTATATATCCGATATATCTCTGTTATATTATTGACTCTTGCAATATCTCTGTATATTTCTATGTTATATCTCCACTCTCATTTCGTTTCGAAAATAATCTGGATCATGGATGTCATGGTGACATATTAAAGCTATTTGAGAGCTACCCGCAGGCCTTGGATGTATTGGTTGTGAATTCATGTTGTACTATGGATATCTGATTATGTATAGATTCATATGTTCAACAGTCAATGGTCATGAGATTGCATGGAAACAAATAATACCTTCCTATTCAAGAGGGAGTGTTGATATTTTGATGTAACTACAAAGTATATTATTTTGTGTTTGTATTGGCCAAAACTCGAGAAGGTTATTGTATATTATTGTATAAATCGGCTCAAAATAAATTATTATTTTATTGTTATCCTTATTGTAAAAGTAAAAACTTCCCCTCTTAGGTTTGCATCTTTTCGGGAGTCCATTATGTGTATAAATAGAGGTTGAGTTCCTCTCATTTGTACACACAAACAACTCACCTTCTCTTATGTATTTGGAGCATAGCAAGGAATGTCTAGCGCATGAGGTGTTGGTTTCTTGGTCTTTGGTATCTTGGTATTGGTGTATTTGTGGAGATATATAATGTGACATTGTACTGGATGAAGGAATCTATACTGAAGAATTGGTTGCTGGGTTTTCTCCCTCACGAGGGATTCCCAGGATATATCTTATGTTCTGTGATTGTTTATCTTTCAGTGATCCTATTACATGCAATTGTTAATGAATGTTAAATAAGATAACTGTAACTTCTAAAATTCAAACAATAACACTCCTCTTGAAGAGCTTCAATCATCTATACAATAAATGTAATCATATTCTTGTGTCTGATCCAAGGATCTATACCCAATCTTACCTACTCCCCATCAAGCTTGAACAATATCCCTCTAGTGAGAAGAGTCATTTATTGCTAATTTCCTTGGGTGGGATTATCCCATTGATAAGTGAACTAGGCCTAATATATCACTGCTTG
>SNQJ01S0070807.1:0-18071 GCA_010110895.2 Picea sitchensis
CCATAGCCGCAATACATTTCCCTCATAAAAGAGGGTTTCCTTCTAGGGAAAAAAACCCTAACATAATCTCTACTGTTAGATATGTGACCTTATAATGAACGGTCCATATTTACAATGAAATTACAATATACTTTTATAAGGCAATTTTTTCTTCGGGGGCCCGCTTGCCCCCAGACCCCGCAGAGGGGGTACCCCCCCTCTGCACTCCCCCTCGTGGAAGAGTGTACATACTTCTAGGGTGTAAATACTTCATGGGGTATAAACACGGCTGAAATCAAGGACCTCTGAATCAAGAAGATAATCAGGCTCCACAACCAACACGAAATTCCCTCGTTGAAACTCAAAGTAGTACTCCTTCCCCACACTTCTACTAATTTTTTTTTTATTACACTTGACTAGTTTGGATGAACCACGTTGTGATGTTTCTCTCATTAATGAGATGTATCAAAAGAGAATCAAGAATAAATATGACAAATCCATCCATCCTCGCACTTTTGCAGAAGGAGACCTAGTCCTCATTTATGACCAAGCTCATGATAAGTTAGGGACAGGGAAGTTAGAACCTCTATGGCATGGTCCTTACATCATGAAACGTGTTCTACATAGAGGCTCCTATGATCTAGTTGACTACGATGGAATCTCCCTAGGTGAGCCTCTGAACGGGCTTTACCTTAAGAAGTACTATGCATAGAACATCTAGCATACATTCTTTGTACACTATTGTATTTTTAGTTTGGTGTGTCTTTTTATTTTGCGTGCTTGAGTTTTTTCCTTAGCCACTTATACTGTGTCTCTTGCTTCATGTGAAGATGACATATTCCTTTCCTATTTTTGTCGGGTTTGTGGATGGAACTAGTCGACACACACAGAACGTTGCTTCTGCAGCTTGGGTCATTTACCACTCTAACGAGCTGGTGAGTTCCAGAGGTATTTTCTTAGGATCGACAACTAACAACATGGCAGAATATCATGTTATCATCGGAATTTTAACTGAAACATCCTCCCTAGGAATTTCTCACATGATCGTCAACCTAAACTCCCAACTCGTGGTATGTCAACTTAATCGAATCTACGCTATTTACAATCCTATCCTACTACATCTCCACTTATGAGTTCATCATCTTGAATGAATGTTTTATTTTATCGAATACAGACACATACCAAGAGAACTCAATACCATTTCAGATTCGTTAAATAATTACATCATGGATAGGTATCTCGCACATAGATAAGTTTTCATAAAGGAGATAAATCACATCACATATAATCATGTAAATTAAAACACAACACATAAAAGACATCATTATTTGAAAATCATTTGGCACTGTAAAAACTCGAAAATGTATATATATACGGCGTGACTGAAAATGTTTGATTACATCACAAAAGGTACATAGAAGGGAAAAATGTTGGGTCCTCGTGCCCATAACATCGTCATAAATTTTATACAAAAAAATCATCAGTGAGGTCCTAGTCCTCCCACATCACATTGTGCTTCAAGTATCACATCACCGCATTGGCTACTCATCTTAGTAAAGAGTTAATACTCTCAGGGATTCCCATTGTGTGTCTCTGCAAGTGCAAGGGTACATCCTCCCTCTCAAGAGGAGGGATACCCATCGTAAGACCACGGAGGTTTGTCTCCACCTCTTGGAGACCCCCTTCCGCTACTACTACCTGAGCATCCCCGCGACGCCCCAATGTTGGTATCTCTGTCGGACGTGTTTCTCCCTTGTCCGCATGATGAAATGATACATCCATTAGAAACTCTCCTATGTACCCAAAAAATAATAATATAACGTTTAAAAAAAAAAAAAAACACTTGACAAGATCATTTTTGGTTTCTTACCTGACGCATCCCCTTCCACCCCATATGGAAGGACCAGGTCCATGCTTCCTCGAAAATCCACTCTGGCATATGGAAAGTCTTTTATCACGATCAATTAGCGTCCCAACCAAGCAAAGAAATCATTAGTGAATTTGAACTCTGAATCTGAGCCTAGTCTCAGAGACATGCTAGTCCATCGCTCCATACGTGGTTCTCCCACTGGCCATAATACTAATGAAATATAAGGTTGCATCTAAGGAATGCGTTCTAAGAAGAATGAACCATACTTGAACTACTTCTGTTTCCCTGCTCTACATCTCGTAATCTGCTCCTTCACATTTAGAAGGAACCCTGCACTCCAGTTAAACAGTGTTGTCTCTAGACACTGTAAACCATAGGCCACCTGTGATATTGAAACTAGGTACGCGCTGGTACTTCACGCTATACTCGTAATGGAAAACATAATGGAACTAAAAGGTAGATCCCATATATCTTTGATTGCAATTCTACCTCCCACTAGTCTCGGTCTTGGGACACAATGGTTTGCCTAATACTCATACACAGGCGCATGAAGTGCCCTCTCTTCGGATAAAACTACAAGAACCCCTCTTTTTGAGAGGCTAGTCATGAAGTATACATCTTCCAACTCGATGGTGAGAATATATGTTCCAATTTGGAACCCTTGTTCTGTGACGTTCCATAACCCGATCATATGCTCGAGAAGAAGAATCTCTTTCTTCATTTTTTGCATTTTGAAGAACTTGAGGAGACCACAATTCCTCAATGAGGCCCATGTTCAGGGACTTTGAAAAGTGACCACATCATTGAGATAATGCTCTCTTTCTTTCCACTCGATCATTATTATTTCCTAAATTACCTGCAATCATCAACCATTAAAATTCATTAATCACATTTTTCGGCAATTTTTGGGCAAATTGAAAAACTTAAAAAAAAATGTTTTCTTTGTCTATGAGGCCAACACCCCTTTCATATGCACATCATTTCACCAATGCAACCCCACATTATCCATCAGGTCACTTTAAAAATTAGAACGCACACCATTCACGATTTGAGAAAGCACTGGCAGTTTTGGGCATTTTTTTTCTTGTCTTTTCGGGCAACGCCCTCTCCACCACTACACCAGTGCATTGGCATGCATTTCAATATCTTGTAAGGGTGCTTTAGCAAATGGGCATCACTCCCCCACTAAATCTATAGGAGCGCAAATCCCTTTTGGGCGCTGGAGACAACCCATGACATTAATTTTTGCAGCCAATCATTGCCTTAAAATGAATTTTGAACCGTACAAATGAAAGAAAGGAAGAAGAGCACTAACTTGGTCCAAACGACGAGGAAAATGGCTGACTGTAGCGCCGTAACTGAACAATGCAAGGTTCACCTCCAAAGCACAAATTGTCCACTGCTACAAATCTTTGCACAAATGAAATGGTAAATGATATTTTTACCCCATTTTACTATTATAAATTTTATTTTTGCCTAAGATATAGTTATTTTTGGGTTTTGAAAATATTTTGGAGGCCTTATTAATCCCCTAGACTGCAGTTTTGACATTATTGGTAGGTTTCAGAGAAGTTTTGTTCGTTTTTTCATCTTGTCACATTCATGAGCATAGTCTTAGTTCGTTCTCATGCTCAAACACATAAGAACGCGTCGGGTAAACTTTTATCTCTTTTTCGGACCCGCATGGATACACGAAAAAGGAACCCCTTGGAGTCATCTTTAATCTCTTTTCAGACTCTCTAAACATGAAAAGATTTCCGAGTGATCTTTTTTCCTTTCCCACTTGTTAAAAGGTTTGAAAGGGCATCTTTCGAGTGATAATTTATCTCTTTTTCGGCCTCGTGAGACTAACATTATGAAAAAGGACCACATTGGAGTCTTCTTTAAGTCATTTTCAGACTCTCTAAATATAAAAAACTACCGAGTTTACCTTCTCTGGACTCGTTAAACGATCATACATAGAAGGGCCCATACGGGACCAAACCCTTACTTCTTCCAATTCATTAAACAAAGGAAGAGGGACTTACCGAACACCATTTATATCGAGCATGTGTTATCCTCCTCGAGATCGTTAAACTTAAAAGAGGTACTCAACTATCTGGATGGGAGAAAAATTGAAGGAAGCAAGCCAGGAAGTTTTTGAGAACATTACCAGTAATTCTTACAGTCGTCCTTGAACACGACATTTTATCTTTCAACGCATTTTTATCCTCCGAACCTCTGCACTGAACCAATCCTTTGATTTTCCTTACTCCTTTGGTTCACCCTAATAAAGTCACAGTATCCACTGCATTCTCAATTTTTGGTCCTTGTCGCATTTCTTTTGTCATGCCTCAGTGTTCAAGGGAAGTATTTGCCTCAAGATTCAACCATCACAAATTCCTATTCCAATACCCGTGTCAGTCCATGTTCTTTTGATCCACTAGTTACATATCTATGTCAGTTTCATGTCGTTGATGGGGGATACACCAAGGCCCTTCCTTAACGAGTTTATTCCTGTTGACTTCAACACATTATCCAGGAGATAGACTTAGAAACCAGTTAGTACCTTGGGACCTGCATGCCTCAATGGCAGGCCTCCTCGCATCTGACAGTGGGTTTACATAATTGACCTCTGATCGGATAATAAATGGATGTTCAACTTCATATCATCCATTCACATTCGTTGGAATGTACTAGAGTACCTTGGGAATCATTGACATCAATGGTGATTTCCCTCGCGCTAGTTAACAGTTTACCTCATTGACCGGTAATCAAGTGGTTTCTGCCATGTTCGACATCATGACATCTATTCACATGGTTAGATTTGTACTACATCGGGATAGGTAAGAAGACCCTGGTTTGAGTCATCAATCTTATCTATACTTTTCCTAGGTTGCGATGGAGTTTCTTTTAAACATTAACACATATATGGTTACATAGATCCACATTGTATTGGTCGTGGCTATGTCTTGCCATCTTGTAGATCCACTGTGTATTCTTCGTTGCTACGATCAGTTTAGGTCATAGGAGTATAGATCCACATTGTATCTTTAGTGGCTATACCTTTTTTCAATATAACTATGGATCTGCAGTGTATTTCATCATGGCCATACCTTGAAAGTCTTTATCACTCAAGCATAGGTATGCTTGCCTTGGGTTTGAAACATGTCATAATATTTGTTTGATGGTTGTGTGAATCTTCTATCAGGTTTTCTGCGTCAGTACCCTTGCTTGAAAAGGTCTACGAAGTACTTCAGTTATCAGTTCTCATCTTCTAACTTCGCACTTTGGGGGGAAATATGTTACACATCAAAATTACTCATTAGGATGATGGCCTAGTTTCGTCATTCCCAATGTCGCAAGTGTCGCATTTCACCTACAAGTGTCGCAAATATAATTTTGTTGTCTTGTCCATGTTTTGTCTCGGATAACATTATCAAGAACACTTACAAGACACCTCAAAAGACTGGTTTTGAAGAGGAGAAGTCATTTGAAAAAGAGTGTAAGTCTTTTTCCACTGAGAAAACCACTAAAAAATCAATTTTGGAAGGCAATGCTCCCTTATACACTGCCAGGGAGTGCTAACGCTCTGTGACCTATTTTTCATGAGCGTTCCAACACTCTGTGCCCCATTCTGAGGGAGCGTTGGCCTTTTTGAGTGAATCTTTGGATTGTTGAGAGAAATTAGGGAAGAATCCCTTCATATCTGGAGTTGGTTGGATTCAGATCTGAGGTCAAGGCTTGTTCCTAGGGAAGATCCACAACTAAAGGAGAATAATCCTCAACTTATCCCAATAATATCTTAAGTGGTTAGGCCTCTCCAAGCCTATATAAGGAGGCCTCTTCATGGTAAAAGGGGAGACATTATGAAGCATCAAACTTATGATCTCATAAGGGAGATATCATTGAAGCATCAACATTCTGTGTGGATTATTTGAGCAAGGGTCTAGACAAAGAGAGCTTGGTGAAGTTGCTTCACCTACATCCGTGGTGTAAGCATCTCACTTTGTTTTCATTAATATAAATCTATGCTTGGCTTGTTTCCTTTAAAGTTTGTGTACGTTTCATGAACTTGTTTCTTACATAGATCCATTATGAAGCTAATCATGGTAGTGTAGGAAGTATGTCTCGTTGTTGTTTCTCATTATATCACAGGACCTTCTGAAGCACTTGGAGATCAAGATCAGCCTAGATCGAGCAAGGACAAACATAGGTAAAAAGGTATTTACTCTTCTTCCTTCTTCTTCTTTGGATAGTTTAGCTTCATGAAAAGGAAACTCAGTGTCCACAATAACACTTTTCTTTCTTGGTCATAGGGGCCTAGTATCCAAGAGAGAATCCACTTGTTCACAAGGGGATTTCTCTGTAACACCTATAGTGGGCCTGCACATGTGCATATGTTCCCTTCCCTTGGACAACCCGTGTACATATGTTGGATGTTGAAGTGTCAATATCATGCCTATTGAGAAAATTTTTGTAAAAAGAAGAGGCAGCCATCCTCTTCCCTGTCAGAAGTCACAATCCTCAGGGGTTTTCTTGATCTAGTACTCATCTCTATTATAGTAGTCTGTATCCTAGGTCTGAATTCAGTTTAGCTTTCTTTTGACCAAATATTTCTTGTGTTTTCTTTAAATAGGGTTTTTAGACAAGTTGGTGAGTCTGCTTTGATCTGCCTGCTTGATATTATTAGAGACTCCCTGCGATCTATGATTAGGCTAGAATCCTTTTCTTGGTCCTGTCTTGTCATCATTTTTCCCTTTTTCTCTTTGGAAGAAAAGAAAAGAATTCATTTTCAATTTTCTTGTTTTGAAGCATAAAACAATAAAAAAAAAATCGTTCATTTCCTTGTTTGGAAAAGTAGTTTAGGTTAAGTTGCTTCATTTACCAAGGAAAAAGAAAGTTTTCTTATGTTCTTTACTTGAATTCTTAAAGACATTAAGTAGCTCGTAGTCGAGCGAAATCTTGTTTTGATTTTTCTTTTCAAAGATATGAGAAAAGTAGTTACGAAAAGTTTGGTGAAAGCGTTTCAATTGGCAAATCTTTATTTGTGAAGAAATAAGTACTTTTGTTTCCAGTATCATCTTATGGTATTCTCTTTCATCTCTTAAAGAACATCACTGGTTTCACTTTTTTTCCTTTTGACTTAAGACAACCACTAAAATTAATGCCTAATTAAAAGTTATTAGACTTTGTGTTTGTAGGGTCTATCAACACAGTCTAGGCTAGAGCCTTGATTTAGGATTGGAGAGGAAACTCTTCAAGGCTACAAAAAAAAACATAAGAGTCTATGCGAGGGAGTGCTTGAAATTCCAGTAACCGTGAAATTTATCTAGGACCCCCCTCTAACACAAGGTCTAAACACAAGGTCTCTTGTGGAAAGGTAGCAGATATAACCCCTCCAAAGCTAGACCAAGCGTAGTGGGGAACACATATAGAGGGCTTATCTTGGGATTCAGTTGATCACATTTTCCATGGAGCTTAGTGGGTCTCGAATCCATTCGAGATCCTCAGTCATCTTCCAGAACACTTTCTTTTGATACCCTTGATAGGTTTCGGGCTTGATACCTTGCTCATTGTAGTCCACCCAACTGTCGACTGTACTCGCCTGGTAATTGTTCGTGCGCTGGCAACCTAGTTGCCTTTATCTTAGTGACTTACATAGGTGACTGCGGGGGTATACTGAGATACCTAGGGAAAACATTGGGCCACGCTTTTCAGAGTATGCCCGAAGGGTGCTTCCGTATTCGAGTTGCACTTGGTTGTTGTGACTGTTCTTCCAACTAGCTAGTGATTTGCTTGTCTTAACTCACATGATCTTTTTCTAGTGTGTGATGGTTTTTTAAATGATTATAGAAATCCCTAGTGTGTCTTTTATCTTCTCACACAGTGGAGGATCAGGAGCTCCGTCATTCATGAAGGATTTTGGGCCTGCCGTCGGTCGATCTCAAGCCACCCCTGCCACTGCTAAGGTGAAAACTAGACCAACAACGGTCTTTTGAGGCGATCGGGTTACAGGAAACTTTGCTCGACTTATCTCCGAGAGGAGAACATTTGATTCCGAAGGAACCAATCATTTATGACCTCGGAGCGCAAGCTCTTGGTCTATATAATCCTCCAATCATTAATACATCGACTCCCATTGTCGTACAGGTTCAACCTTACAAGTGTCAGGTAGTGTCACAAGCAGCGATGGAAATAAATGTTGCTACTTCTTTAGGGAATACTCATATTTCCTCTACAGATGTCACTACAGGGGGTGTTCCACCTCCTAACCAACCGTCGTCGGTTCGGGCCACTATGGTCTCAATTGCCTCTACCTCAGGCAATGGTATGATTTCGTCTATGCCGACGGTCATTGCTCCTTTCACCTAGAGTGCAACATGCACTCTGTTCTCATACGGAATGCCTGCCTTCGGTACAAGCATTGTACTTTCCTACTCCACTCTACATACTTTAGGTCTTGGGGCAGGGAGCTCTAACACTACCCTGCAAGGATATATAGGGGGCACTTCAGCTCCCTATAACACTTTCCCTCACGGAGGGGGTCATATACCTCCTTCGTCCCCTTCGCTCGGTAGAGCTTACTAGCATTCCATCAGGCCAAACATAAATTATAGTTCGCTTGGAGCAGGGAGTCAAGGAATACATTCTTATAGCATGTCGGTAGGTTCAACACTGCTCTCTTTGCTTTGCATTTTTGGTAACAACGCTTTCTCGTCAGTTGTCGTCTCGACCGAGGGCAACCCCGGTTATGGACAACAACATCCTGTACAGGGTACTATTCCTGCACATGGGGAAAACTTAGGAATTCCTTCCTCACAAGGACCTTGGAATCCATGGCAGGGATCAGTTCCCTTGTCAAGGATGTCGACCGGGGGCAACCCCTTCCATAGCCAATGGAACCCCCAGCAAGGATCAACACCTATGCCCATCGGATCAGCAAGGGGTAACCCTTCCCAAAATCCTTGGAATGCAATGCAAGCCCAGCCCTTTACGCCCTATTACAAGAGTCAGTCGATGATGTCTCAACAAGCGCAGAATCCATACGTTGGTCACCACCATGGTTATTACTAGAACCCTGGCTAAAAACCTAACTTTTCCTGGAAACCTGGTGCCAACCAAACTCCAGGATCCTTTTTCCCTGGTTACAATCAACAACCCAAATTACCATTTATGGAAACTCTGCACTTGCCAAACTTGATAAGGTTATTAAACGACCCCATATGTCACAATCCATGTTGGCCCCCTATGCTGACCAAGTTGCCTTCAAACATCCTAAATTTTGAGGCCAAGCCTAACGAAGATCTAGGCGATCATGTGACTACTTACCATTTATGGTGCTCATCCAATTCTTTGAGAGACAACTCCGTCCAGTTGCGTTTATTTCAACTCACTCTCATCGAGAGTGCGATGAAATGGTACATCGAGCTTGACCGCTCAAGATACTCTTCCTTCGATGAATTGGCAATGAATTTCTTAAACCATTTCCAATTACCTGTGAGATACGATGCCGACACTGAATTGCTGGCCAACTTTGAGCAGACAAAAGCGGACCATATCTCAGATCACATCCAAGAATGGATATGCTGGAAGAATTTGATAAAAGTGTCAGTCCCACCAACATTCCTTCTTGAGTGGTTCCATAAGTCTTTGGTACCCCAATTATCTAAAGACGTCGCAACCTCGAGGGTCTTCTCAAAGGAAGAAGCAATAATGAGAGCCCAACAACTAGAATAGATTTACTCTTAGTCTGGTTTACTTCACGAAGTTTTACCAGATGCACCATGATCGATACTTGACAATACCAGACATATATCTGGACCACATGCCGATGGTATTGTTGGTTCAGCGTAAACAAATCCCACTGATCAGCTATCGAATCAATTGTATCAATTGTCAATACATCAGACAGCGGCCAACCAGACCATTGGTTTGGCTGCTCCCCCTACTCAAACGTTGGATGTACATAGTGTGCAATTAACAAACCCGAAGGCCACCCAATAGCCTGACGGAAAGAAGAAATAGAGAAAGAAGGGTAAGGGGGATAATAAACCTACCAATAATGTTGGCGAGGGAAATACTGAAAAGAAGAAGTCGAAGTATCCCTGTAATCTTTGCAAGGAAGACCATCTAAATCACCAGTGCCCTAGGATTGCGGAGGCCTAGAAGTTATTGGCACAACAACAACCTGTCGTGTTAAAGAATCCATTTCAAGCCTCTTCAAGCACAGAAGGGGTTGGCCAGGGACCCCCTCCATCTTTGAGTGATCCTTCGTCCACGAATCTGTACATGATGAAAGGTAGCGTTGACATAACGACTAGGACACACGACTACAGGATGCCAAACACCTCTCAGAAGGGTAAAGAATTTGAAAACCCACATCTTCCTTTCTAGATTGAGAAGACGTTGGGCGAAACAATGACACGCATCCCCAAAGGTGCATTCAAGAAATCTTCCCACAACACAAATGCAAGGGTCACCCATAACTACTTTGTGGTGGAGGATTTGTCACANTTAAAACCTCGTCTTCCTTACCATGTAGAATTTCAAATAGTAGCGGCTTACACCACAAAATCGTTTACTCGGAATACTTTCTGCACGGTGGTTGATGAGGGTGCCTCGACATGCATGATGTCATTGGTGTTTTGGAAGGCCATTGGCCAACCCGTTTTTTCTCCATCACCTACTATTCTTATCTCTTTAGATGGTCATTCATTCCGACCACATAGAATCATCCCCTCTTTTCCTGTGCAGTTAAGAGGGAAGACCGTGTGCGTCGAAGTTGAAGTGGTTGATGTGTATCTCAACTACAATCTCTTGTTAGGAAGGAGTTGGACCTACGCTATGCAAGCAGTGGTCGCAACAGTTTTTCAGGTCTTGTTGTTTCCACATGAGGGTCGGATTGTGACCATTGATCAATTATCCTTCTCCCATCCTGACCCTTCATCAGGGGTATCCATGGTCCCAATGATTGATAACCCTCAACTTGACATTGTCAAAGTAGGGGTCGATTTGTGCCCACCTTTGATGGGTACTTTCGATTACCCGCCTTCGACTGGAAATGTCCATTACATGTCGGTTGTCCCCAACCAGCCTAGGGCCGAAATATTTCAAATCTCATCGTTTCGCACGACTTACTTTAATGATCCATGGACTCTTCCTTCCCCATCATCCACGATGGAAGGCACAGGGCACCTTGGCATGGCCATGCCTTTATCCATGGCAGAATTTGCATACTCTATAGTTCAACAAGATTCTGCCAACCCTAATCTGACTCCCAAACATAAGTTAGATTCAGTTCTCGAGCCTACATGGGCTCAAGGTTCCCGCACCGATACTGATTCTTTAGACTTAGTATTTCCCTGAGACGAGGTGATTATTGAGGCAATGACTAGTCTGGACAGACCATGGGATGATCTTCATCACAGATCTTACCTCCTCCCAGCGTTAAGAAGAATTGAAGCAGGTGAATTCACTTTGACTATGACTAGAGATAAGGCTTTTCCTATCAACCCTTTGGCTACACACATTGTTTACATTGAATGAAATATGGAAACCATTTCTCAAACGATACCTATCAATATCTCCAAAACCCCTGGTGTCATGGATAATATCTTCATCGAAGCAGACTGCTCCCTGGAGGAGATTCAAATCTACACAGATTTATTTAAAGAATTTTGTAATGTGTTTTCCTGGTATTATGAGGAAATTCCAGGAATAGATCCAAGAATTGTCGAACATGAAATCACAACATATCTTGATGCTAAGCTAGTTTGGTAGAAGCTTCGTCCAGTCAATCCTAGGAAAGAAGAAGCTATTAAGGCTGGAGTAGAGAAACTGCTCCAAGCTGGTTTCATCTACCCCGTCGAATTGACTCAATGGGTGTCAAATATCATTCCAGTAAAAAACAAATAGGGTACGATTAGAAAATGTACGGACTTCCATGATTTGAACAAGGTCTATGCAAAGGATAATTTCCCCACACCATTTATTGACCAGATAGTTGATGAATGCGTAGGTTGCGGAACCTTTTCTTTCATGGATGGTTTTTTGGGATACAATCAGATATATATCAAGCCCGAAGACCAACACAAAACCGATTTCATCTATCCATGGGGTACATTCGCTTATCGAAAGATGCCTTTTGGTCTGAAAAATGTTGGAGCTACGTTTCAGCGGGCCATGTCTTTTTCTTTCCATGACCTCAAACACATAGTCGAGGCTTATCTCGATGATATAGCGTCATGATCTCGCAAGAGAGATGATCATCCCGCACACCTCTGACTTATCTTTGAGTGATGTCGCTACTACCGGATCTGCTTGAATCCAAAAAAATGCATTTTTTGCATCACATCGGGTCATCTGTTAGGTTTCATAGTTTCAACAACAGGGATCATGGTCGATCCTCTAAAGTTTGAGGCAATATTTTAGTTGCCTCCCTCGTGCACAATCCCTCAACTTCAGAGTCTACAGGGAAAAGAGAACTTTTTACTGTGTTTGATCACAAACTATGCCGAGATCACAAAGGGTTTCATGTGTTTATTGAATAAGGACATTCCTTTCCATTGGGAGGAAGTCGCTCAATGCTATTTTGAAGCATTGAAACACGCCCTCACATCTACCCCTCTGCTTCGGCCACCCAGTTATAATAAAGATTTCTTATTGTACTTGGCCACTACGGAGTCGACCATCAGTATGGTCTTGGTTCAAGAGGATGATTTTCTCTCAGAATATGTGACTACCTAAGCTGAGGCCTGGTTGGACCAGAACTCAATTATTCCCACATTGAAAAACTTATGTTGGCAGCAGTTCATTTTTTCCAACAGTTCTATCATTACATCTTGTTTCGCAAGGCCACCGTCATTGTCGTTGTGAATTTGTTTCAATATGTGTTGACACGATGTATAATTGGCGGAAAGATCAGTAGATGGATAGTTATCCTCCAGGAATTCGACTTGGATTTTGTTTTGGCGAAATCCAAAAATTCGTTGGTCTTTGCGGAACTCATTTCGGAACTTCCGATCGAATCAGGTGATGTTATACCCGAAAAGTCGCTTATCAAAGGAGACATGTTTCTAATATCATCTTTAGACCCCTAGTATGGAGATATACTAGTCTATCTCCAGACTTTGAAGTGCCCTACCTCTTCTTCTCGTGATGAGCGTCATCGCATACACCATCAAGCTAAAAACTATCTCATACTCGAGGACACTTTGTATCATCGAGGTGTAGATTGCATCCTTTGTCTGTGTCTCACCCATGAAGAAGCATAAATCATGCTTAACAATTTCAACACTCGAGCATGTGGCGGTCATTTTTCTGGGTTGGAAATAGCCTAAAAGATTCTACAAGCCGGTTACTTTTGGATGACATTAATCAAATATTGTGTTGAATCGGTCAAGAAGTGCCACTGGTGTTAGATCTTCTCTCAGAAGATGAGGGTACACCCTGCTCCCATGTTTCCTGTCATCACAATTGGTCCCTTCACCAAGTGGGGGATTGATTACGCTACATGAAACCCTCCTTCTGCATGGGGGCATTGTTATATCATCGTAGCAGTTGACTACTTCACGAAGTGGTTCAAAGCTACGCCAATGTTTAAATATGATGGAGAGACCGCAACTCTCTTTTTGTTTAACCAGATAATAGAAAGGTTCAACGTCCCAAGAGATATTTTCACTGACCATGGAAGTCAATTTCAGAACAAAATGATGTCCGAGTTAACATCAAATCTTGGGTTGAGGCAAGAACATTCATCACCCTACTACCCACAAGTGAATGGTCAAGTGGAAGTTGTGAATAAATACCTTAAGACTATTTTACAGCTGACGATCGATTCGGCCAGGTCAAATTGGCATTTGATGTTGTATTTGGAATTATGGGCCTAATGAACATCTATTAAGACTACAACCAATTTATCACCTTTTCAAATCATTTACGGGCTGGAAGTAGTCTTCCCTATAGAGTTCCATATCCCCTCTCTAAAGTTGGAAGTACAGTTATTTCCAGACACTTCGCCGCTTGAAGAGTGTTTATTATATCTTGAGCAGCTCGATGAGCAGCGTTGGGAGGAAGCCTTGGATAACAAGGCTCACAAACAAAAATTCAAGTGTCAGTATGATCGGTTCATCCATCCTTGGATTTTATCTGAAGGCGACCTTGTCCTATTCTATGACCAAGATAAGGACCCCTTGGGGGCAGGCAAGTTCAAACCCATGTGGTTCGTACCTTTCATCATAAAGGAGATTCTAAAGAAGGGTGCTTATCATCTGGTGGACTTTGAGGGAAATGCTTTGGCGGAGCCTAGAAATGGGATCTACCTCAAGAAGTATTACTTGTAGGTGGGTCCCCTTGGGTGACTTCTTGTACCATATGTATAGTCCTGTACTTTCTCTTTTTTTAGTTTTCGTCTTTTTGGTTTTATGGACGTGTCTTTTTTGATGTCATCATTTTCACTGTGGCAGATGTCAAGTGAATCAGAGGTATTCGTCAGGTTCACAGGCGACTCTATATGGAACACTCAGAGGCTTTCTTCTGCATCTTGGGTGATTTTCACACCTCAGGGTCAGTTGCTATCTTCAAGAGGTATCTGTTTAGGTGACGCCACAAACAATGTCGCCAAATACAATGTAGTCTTAGAGTTTCTTTGTGACACTTTGTTGCATGGTATCTCTCACCTCCGGGTCTACTTAGATGCTCAGTTGGTTGTGTCTCAGTTAAATGGGGTTTATCGCATTTACGATCCTACACTACACCGACGGTTCCTTAGGGTATGTCTCTTAGAACGAAGTTTTGATTACATTACGTATATCCATGTTCCTAGGAGATTGAATCAAATCAAAGATACTCTAGCTAATCATGTATTAGATTGGCATATTGCACACATGTAAGAAAAGAACACACATGCACATGTAAATACAATTGTAAAATAGATGTAATCCATAAGACATAAAAAGATGAAAAATATCCGTATATATATCAAAAAATATCAGAGTACATGGGTGGGCACAAGCGCCTCAAAAATATGTCCAGTTAGAGTCACAGGACATATTCCCTCAATAATATACAAAAGGTTCCCTTGGCACATACGTATTCTAGCCTAGCTAAGGGCGGGGCCTATTGGCCCTACCGTAGTGAACAACAACATTCACTAAACGTTGAAAGAGCTGGACCCAGGTCCGTGGCACCCCAACTACATGAGGTTGCATCGACGGTGGGATATCCTCGATCTCCACCATAGGGACTATACGAGTGAGAGTGGTAAGGTTCCACTCTACCCGTCTCAATACTCTCTCAACCTCTCTGGCTCGAGGCCCCCCTGCTACTGCTGCTGGTCCTGTGGCTCCAGCTGTTCTTGCCTCTGGTCAAGGACGCTGCCTAGTCCTCAAGAAGTCTGTTGGACTCACTGGTCCCACATCTATACATAGTAGATACGTAAGTGACAGATACTCTGGTATAAACAAAAAATGATGATATATATATATATATATATAAATACTTAAAAATTAAATAACTTTGAAAAGAAAACTTACCCATCTCTCCTCGCTCCGCTCTAGGAGGTACAGGCATGTCAGGATCTCTGGAAATTTTTATCCTGGCATAGGGGTAATCCTCTATCGCTGGAATCTGTCGTGACCACCAGTCAAAAAACTTGTCATCAAAGGCCTCGATAGTCCTCCCTCCCCCCAATGTCCTGAGAGATGCATGGTGCCCTCATATAGTCTCTTGAGGACTAAGGCTGGGTACCCTCTTGAAGAAAAAAGAGCACAAAACGGTCCCAAACCCGAAGTTTCGATGCTCCCATATCCGACACTTTGTCAATTGTCTCTTCATGCAATCTGGCATGGTGGTACTCCAGTCAAAAATCCATGCATTTAAGCACTATACTACACAATTCATTTGTGCTTGGGAAGCCTGATGTAAAGTTGCGGATCTAATGATCTTCCCAATAAGTAGAACTATCACTTTGAGTGATAGGTTGTTGATCTTATGTATAGGCACCTGAGAACCTACTTTCTCAATACCAGCCTCGCAATGGAGTCCAATCAACTCCTCAATGTTGTGGGGCCTAGGGGGAAAAGTACGCAAGTTGACTAGATCCCCTCTCCTCGAGAGACCAGTTAGGAAGTAAATTTCCTCAGTCATTGGAGTCAACGAATTCCCCTTGAGCATGAATGCCTCTGCGTCAGGATGTCGGTAATCTATCAATTCATTTAGCAACCTAGGTTGTGCCCTCATAAACGAACACTAGAAGAAATTTAACAACCCACATTATGACAAAACAACGATAACAACAGGGTCCTTGGAGACCAAAAAATCAATGTCCTCACGCTCCCTGATCTCTCTCCAATGCACACACATCCTGCAAAAACAAATCAATGGTGAGTTAACTCTTGCATTTCCATTTTATCCCACTTATTGGAGGGTGTACATGGGTTGTCTTGAGGACAGTCGTGTGTACACGCGAGCAACTTCTCTTATGCATGCGTGTACATGCGGGTTGTTCTTGGACAACCCACGTACACACAGGGTTGACCTCTTTAAAGGTCAACACCCCCCCAAAAAACCAAAATAAATAAGAAAATGGAAGATGGAAATGCAAGGGAGGTTAGTATGTACTTACTTGGTCCAAACAGAAGTTCGTTTCCTCAACTGAAGCTCCAAGAATAAGCTATTTCTACAAAGGGGTGTTTTTTGACTTTTGGTCAATTCTCAAATTATAATGGTGATAATGAGCTGCCAGCTTTCTATTTATAGAATTTTTGGCCCCTTTTTTGTCATTTTTTGGCCCCTTTTGCCATTTTTTCTAGCTTGAAAATCGTTTACTATGGTTCTCGAGTTTCTCAAGGGATGTTACGATCAGTGTTACTTTGGGTATTGGGAAGCTTTTTGAGAGTTGGGTTGGTTTTAAAGGTCTTTTGGTAAAAATTCATTTTTCCAACTTTGTGCATGTAATATGGGATTCCACCTCCACTTGTTGCACCTCGTTGTATTTTTCACTTTTCCATAGGATCGATCTCACCGAATTGCGACACGGAACCCTCACTTTTTCTCTAGAAGTGTCGTAATTTAGTGGTAGACCCTACCTATACATGGATGACCTAGGTAGATCCTAGTTGCATTTTGGTGTCCATGTCGTCTCTAATTACTATAGGCTCGGGAGTCCTTATTAGTTTTTCCTGATTACGAGTATGAGCCTCATTTGAATTGATTCATTATCACTCTTGACCTCACCCTCGAGACTCCCAAAAAACAACGGGTCTTCTTTTAAGCCCTTTTCAGACCCTCTAAACATGAAAAGATTGTCGAGCGATCTTGTTGCCCTTCACACTCGCTAAACTAAAATTTGAAGGCACGTCTGTACGATGGTAGTTTACCCCTTTTTTGGTCTATATGGTCAAAAGTACAAACAAAGTTATACTCTAAGAGCCTCGGTTCTCTAGAAGAGTACTATCAGGTATAATTTTACCCCTTTTTCGTGCCTGAGGGACTAAATCTATGAAAACGGAACCCCCATGGAGTCCATAGTTAAGATCTTTTCAGACTCACTAAATTGAAAAGATCATCGAGTGTCTTGTTTCTTCATACTCATTAAATTGGTCAAAAAGAACATCCCTTAATGGAGTCCATAGTTAAGCTCTTTTCAGACTCCTTAAAAATGAAAAGATTGTCGAGTGATACTGTCTTTGTCACATTCGTTAAAATGATTTTGAATAGACATTTGTTCAGTGCTAGTTTACCCCTTTTTCAAACCGACTAGACTACCTTCGAAAATGGTACCCCAGTGGAGTCTTCTTTTACGTTTTTTCAGACTCCCTAAAAATGAAAAACCGTCGAGCTTACCTTCTCTAGGCTCGTTAAAATCACATCGAAGGACATTATCATTGTGTCTTATTAATCGCATTTGCATTCCTGTGTCTTTGGTCTAATGCCGACTCCATTTTTCTTTCAATTGAACCATCTGAAGCATGCCTTATACGCAAGCCTTGTAGCACTTTGCCTCTGCGTCTTGACACCTTGATCCATGGAGGATTTTTCTCAAGTGTCCCTTTTCCTACACATGTCCCCTTGCTCTGAGCATCAATGTGTTCCTTGCGCTTGGAACTGGTATGTTTGTGACACTCGATCCTTTTTTGTAACTGCAAGATACCAGATATATAAAATATGCAGAACAGAAACGAAATTCTAGAAATAACAGAATAACAGTGAAATATCCAGCATAATCTTCACAATACACAGA
>SNQJ01S0070807.1:18081-50990 GCA_010110895.2 Picea sitchensis
ATCCTTCTAGAAGCGGAAGCTTCTATTAGGTCTTCTTACATCCGCCTTATTCTATTTTATTGAAAGGTCTTATTAATATTGACCTTTATTACATCCGAATACATTGATCTACCTATATGCGGGTTAGGACCTTAATAGTAACGTAGCATTCTTTATTCTTTTTCAAGCTTCCCAAAATTATTGAAAAAGACAAAAAAATAAAATATACCACAAAAAGAGGAAGGAAAAAGTATTTTCTTTTTGTTGATAGCACAATGAGTCTCCCTTGGACAAATCACATCCTTCCATTTTCTTGTCAAACTCTGGGATTCAATATGACCTTAGAAAGTTGTTCTCACTACATAGAGTTGTGTCCTCCGCTATTTGGTTACCCTTATAAACATTTGGATAGTTCGTGTTGCCTCCTGCATCATGAAGTTATGTCAATTCCATGCTCCCTAAGTATGATATTTTGTCATTCTTTTCTCCAAGGGAAATCTTACTAAACTTGAGTCAGCCCTTATTCAGTTTGTCTCTTGTCCTCATGCCCGACCACCCCTAAATACCAATCGAGTCCTTGTTCAAAATCAATGAAGTTCTCTTCACTGATCACCAAGATCCTCTTGTCTATTCCTGACGAGCCATCGAAGACCTCTGGGTAGTGAAGTCATACACTGATATTACACTCCTACCCAAGTTTTGAAGATTTTGAAGTTGTTGCTCAAGCTCTGAAGACCTCATCTCCAGTCATCGGGCATCATTGTCTTCTTGAAGATGGATACCATACATATATATCTTTTGATTTTGAGATGTAGATCCATTGTGTATTGCTCATAGCTACACTTTATATAGTTATATGACATGGATCTGCAGTGTATTTGATTGGCAGCCATGATTTTATTTCATCCTAAGCATGGGTATGCCCACCTCAGTGAGACAAATTGTTATTTTTGCAGATGACAACTCTTAAACTCAGGTCCCTAGGTTCACTCGCATCGTATAGTGGTGAAGCTTTGTAATGTATTTCGACCATTAGATGCTCTTATGACCTCACACATTAGGGGGCATCTATTATAACCCTAAATTGCACCTGGCATCAGGCCATCTAACTTGATATCTTTACCAAGCCATTATTGAACAACTCTTCTAAAAACCATCATTTTGAAGGTGTACGCACCCTGCACTATTACTTCCCATGTACACATGATTGCTAATCCACTACAGCCCGTGTACACTCACAGAATATCGCAAAATGTGGAAAATTTCATAGGATACTGGTTTTTGGGCCATTACTTAACCGTTTGATTTCCCATAGCCAGTCACCCCAACCGTTACTATCCTTTTTTGCCTATAAAATAAGGGGTTGGGGTCCCATTATAAAGGGAATCATGAGAGAAAAGAAACTGTACCCATTTTATCAATCCCCCTTTGCCCTAATTGCAAATCCCTTTACCATTTCCCTAAGAGAGAACTAAAGAGGAGAAGAAGACATGGAAGTAGTTGGTGCATGGTGAAGAGGAGTCGAGTACCAAGTTCAAGGAGCAGTGTCGGTCTCATGTTGTAAGTGATTTTTTGTGATATTAATATAAAGAAATACTTTTTCTATCCCGCTAAATGACGTCTTAAACTGATATGATTTTTTTACATTTCTTGTTTGTGATGTCTAACCCACTAATCCATATGTAGAATGCATGCTTGTAGTTTCTTATTTGTCTTTTGATGAATGAAAGTCAGCCTTGGGAGGAGATTTGTAGTCAGGAAAAAACTAAGCGCAAAGGGATCGACATTGAACACGGAGTTTAAGGTAGGCCTACCAGATCCCTCTCTCTTGTCTTTTATGTATGATTGTGGGGTAATGTTGGGATAGTGATTAAAAGTATAAGACTTTAGACAGTTTTCTCTGCCTACACTTTAGACCCTTGGTGTAGTCCGTAGAAGGGAATTTAAAAGTTGAAAAGCCTGTCGAATTTGATGGTCTACACCACTACAATGCCTGTTTTGTCGGTTCCAACGAAGAAAGTTGATGGTTGCACAAAATTTTGAACCGTATTTGACGAGAAAATTGGACTATGACCGGTAATTTCTTCGTCAAATTCCATCCCTGGCAATGATGTCAAAGTTTATTCTCGCGCCAATAAGAATTGTTGCGGAAAATTTTGACTTTTTTTTCCACCATCTAAAGGCCCAATTGGTGATCTCACTTTGCACAATTCCCAAGGGTTCATACTATCACTCAACCAAATTCACTTTGCAATTGTTTCAATTCAAAACTTATCAAAACACGAAAGTGATGAGTGGCTAGTGAAAAATAAATCTAATGGCCATTAATTCATTGATCTAGTAGATGAAATGCCCAATCAACATTTAATTTCAAACATGTGGAAAATTTGATCGGCTTTAATCCATATTTAGAAATCATGGTGTCGGATTTGGGTAGCTTGATTATAAATTTTCAAAAAAAAAATTCTATTCTTTGAGACACACTAAGCTTGAATTCAAATAGTGTTATTGAGGATTGAGTGTGGTTAAGAAAAAATTATCCTTTGTAATATTAGTATGTCAAATAGGATTGTCAATTAAAGTTGGGGCGATTGTTTGTGAAAAGATTGTTGTGTTGTAATTTTGTGCATGGTGTGTTTCAAGTTGAAATCGACTATGTGTACCAACATTTGTGGATTCAATTTCATATTTGTTATGATTCCTTAGAACATGTATGATTATAAAATTGAAATATTTTAAAATCTAATATATGTTCTTGGCTATGGTAAATTTGGACTAGGGGAGTGATTTAACATTTTCAATGGCATAAATTGCTAGTAATTAATTCTTTCCAAAATATGTCTCAATTATTCTTCATAGTAATTAATTCTTTCCAAAATATGTCTCAATTATTCTTCATTGAAAATTTTGACATAATATTGTTGGAAATAATATTCAAGTCTTTATTATTGATATGTATGCTAAAGATTTTAATTTTTACTTTTTTTTATGTGTTTTTTTACATCAAAGTAAAATTTGATCAAGAAGAATGCCTATTAGAAATCCTTCTAATCCTCCTAAAGAAAAATCCAAAGAAACAGGTGAATCCTCCCCCAAAAACCATATAGAGATATAAAATTCATTGGAGGAGTATGCTCCTATGATCCAAATACCTACACTTAAGCAACATAGACCATGGACTATATATAAAGATATTGAAACCAATATAGGATCAAAAATATATTCCATTGGATGGAATGAGCTGTATAAGAGGTGATCCCTC
Source organism: Picea sitchensis (assembly GCA_010110895.2). Taxonomy (NCBI): domain Eukaryota; kingdom Viridiplantae; phylum Streptophyta; class Pinopsida; order Pinales; family Pinaceae; genus Picea; species Picea sitchensis. The sequence continues at coordinate 21,323 of SNQJ01S0070807.1, forward strand.
ACAATGACCTATACATAAGAGAAGCCTATGATAAGGTTTCCATCAACATCAAAAAATATCATTTGCACTATGTTGTAGCAAGTACCCTTGTTATTCCATCTTCAAAATCCATTGAATGGATGATTGGCCATACCAATTTGAAGAAGAGCATGATTATCAATGATGCAAGACAATGTGTGGGTTATTTTTTGGCCTGAATTTCATTTGGTTAATCTCTTTGTGGATGAATTCCATGATAAACATGATGTCAAGAAGATTTTAGCCATTCGGTGGAAAGAAGACAAGATATTATTTTTTAAAGAAGATGGTAGTTATTCCATCACCAATTTATGAGAGCCATAGATGTATGTCATGGATCTGATAGCTAGACTGTATGGGGAGAAATACTATGTGCATTTGAAATATTATTGGGTGTCATTGGCCTACACAATGGTTACTACTATAAGTTTATTAAATTGGGATACAATATTTTCTTACTAACTTAACAAAATGATTGAGAGGGAACAGAAGGCAAAGGAAAATCCATTAATGGTTCCTACATTTTATATGGAATCCTAATAGGTTGGATGTAGTTAGTGATACTAATCTATTTGGGGGTCCTAATATCAATTTGAACGTCTCAAAATCCCATTTACATGTGTATGGTCGGGTTTTGTGGGAAAACAAATATACAAAGAACTATTCAATCATTTGTGACTATTTATTAGCTCCACTATACAAGTTTAACTTATACAAAGAATGTCCAAGGCTAACTAAGAAATATATGAGGTTTCTTAGTTACAATGTCAATTTGAGATCTAGTTGAAGTTACATAATCTTGGCTTAGAAATTTTTATCTCTATGTCTCTTGATGAACAAATAAATGAGATAACTAGGAGGTTGAATGAGGTGGAATAGAAGAGAAAATAAGTAAGAGAAGCTAGGAGTGTTAGCATGTTTTATAGGAAAGTGTGTGATTTTCATTGATGGAAAGAACATCAGGGGGAGCAGAAGGAAGCGTAAGCTCAGGAGGAGGAGCGAACAGTATGCATAGCTCAAAGATCAGAAGAGATAGCGCCTTGCACTTTCCAAAAGTGTAGTCGAGGTCCAAGCAAAGGACTTGCAGGAGGAGAAAAGGTCGAGACCTTTGAACACTTAGAAAAGCTTATAAGTCGGAGAGATCAGAATGCTTAGGAGGAAGAATGTCAGTGGTCGTTGAATCACCAATCCCGAATACCCGTTGACTGTTATATCAGCGTCTAGTGACTAGAGGAAGCGCAGAGGAGAAGTACAGATCTGATCCATTGGATCTGAGTGCCAAGGATCAACAATCATTGGATCCAGAAATAAATGCAAGAATATTAATCCTTTGATGATCATAGGAGAGTGGACTTGTCAAAGTCCTGAAGTCCCGAAGTAAGAAGAGACCATCCATCGTCAAGACTGACAGGTGGCACACGATCCTCAACTCTAGAGAAAATCACTTTGAGGATTTTTTTAGTTTGAGACTTGAAAAACCCAAAGTTTGGAGAGTCAGAGTAAATGACATTTTCCAGATCAGTTTGAACTGGAAGGACAGGATAAGCTATAAACACAGCATCACAGAAATATTGAGCCGTCGATCTGAGAACATGATCAATGAACAACGTTTAGTTCGGGTCTAAAACTAGCGATGAGGTTATTGTTCAGGGATTCTCACTTTGGAAGAATTGGTGACTTGAAAAGTATAAATACCCAAAGTCCCGAAGGCTAAAGTCCTGAAGTGAATGAGGATCCACGTCAGCAAGGACACATGGTGCAATCAGACAATGACAAGTGTCAAGTTGATTTGGCACTTCAGGTACATGCAAATCACAAATCCGAGTGACATGTGGAAGCTACTAGGCTCATGACATGTCATAAAGTGACGTAAGTAAGTGACATCACTACAGGAGTTTTACTTCAAGATTCTTACCACCAACAAATGCCCTAAGTCCTGAAGTCCTGAATGTCGAAGTCCAGAAGTGGATACAAGTCATCCAATCTGAAGATCACTTCGGATTCATTCTCAACCGTTGATCTAGTGCACTGGAAGGACAGTGTAAGTGGAAGTGTTAACCGATAGAAAGTGGTTTCCACCGCTTATGACTTATTCAACAGGTGACCATTCTAGAGGAGAATGAAGCAGCGATTAGCCTAAAGTCCCAAAGTGTCGAAGTCACGTATGATCATTGATCGTGTAGGAGGGTACATGTCAATGGATCGTGAACTCCAGGCGAAACTACTCTGGGAAAACATGAAGGAGAAAGGTTTGATATTTCCGAAGGCCAAAGCCCCGAAGCGAAGGATAGCCATTGAATTAAAGAAGACATGCGTCAGTGGATTGTCAGCTCCAAGAAAAAGCAAAGGAAGGATGAAAGAAAGTTGAGAGTTGAAATTTATGAACCCCGAATACCCAAAGGGATTGTGATCGTCGATCCAAAAGGGACACGCGTCATTGGATCATGGACTCCGGGTGAAATTCTCCAGGAGCAAGTGGAGTTTAAGAATTGAATCTCCCGAAGCCCAAAAGGAGAAATCGATATCGTCCGTTGGTTTGGAGGGCCACATGTCACCTGATCTTTAAGACTAAGGATCATGCATGGACAAAGGAAAGAAGGCAGAGCCATCGATTGAAGAGGACATATGTCGGTAGATATTCCATTCTGGAAGATATCCAGTCAATATCAATAGGGTTTGATACTTTAAACTCCCGGAGCCCAGATCATGAAGTAAATCTCAGTCATTGATGTAGGAAGGTGATATCTGGTCCAAAAACTTGAGAGGACATATATGAACCATCCATTCAGGGGCACCATCAAGATCGTGCTCCATTGCGAGGCCAAAACATGCTTGGGTCTTAATTTTTCATGAGTGGGCCGCAATTGAAACCATGGTTTTGGAGAAAGGACGCGTGGAGGCTCATAGTGAATTGCAAGGTGAAAAGAGGGTTTCCCTCAAAACACCTATGGATGTGCGCACAATCATGTGGTCACATGAATCTCATAGACCAAGGTCATATGATGAAACAGAGCCAACGCTCACAAGATATAAATTGGGAAGCGCCTTTTTGGATAGGTATTTGGTCACCACTGATGGTCACATGAAGGAAGGGGCTTAGAATCCAAAGAAGCCATAATTGAATGATTGTAAATCACAGAGAAGATGAAGAGTTTTGAATGCCAGAGAAGCTAAGGAATCCCAGTATAACGCCCACTGGTTATGAACACACTGGGCATAATTTCCAGAGAAGATGAAGAGTTTCCATGATGATCAGGGAGAGGACTCGACGTGAGAAAAAGATGCAAAACAAAGAAGTGGAGGTATCTCTGTTGGTTAGCTATGCATTTGTGAGGAAGAAACGTAGTGAATAACCTATAGGGTAGAAGAGTGACGTAGTGAAGAGCATGAAGAGGCATAACACATAGAATGCAGATGGCGCATAGAGTATAAAACGCAAAAGAACAAAAATCGCAGGGGGTGCGAGCAGTGAGACACTGATGCAGGAAGAGAATATCAGTGTAGTAGAACAATGATGAGACTCGTAATCCATAGATAAATGTTGTATCACTATGATAAATTTAAGAAAGAAAATATTTATATTTCAGGGTGGTAGGGAGGTGCTAGGGAGGATTGTTGTCCTCAGAAGTTTCAAGTGGGTGCTCGAACACAAGGAGTTGTAGCTTCCATCTAGTTGTAGCCAGAAAAAACTAGGGTTGTAGGGTGGTGCAAGGGATAACTATTGTTCTATGTTATACAGGTTGGTGCCTGTGTGACTGGAAGTTGGTGCTTCCATCCAGTTGGTGCTGGAACACTAAGGGAGTTGGTGCTTCCTTCTAGTAGGTGCTAGAGAAGCCAAAGATTTGGTTCTCTCAGCAAGTTGATGCTTGTAAAACAGAGGTTGTAGCCTCAAGAGGAGTTGGAGCTCATAAGGATGATAATGTAAAGAAAATAAAGATTACTTATCATATCACGAAGAAGAGGTTTTTCCCTTTATGGGTTTCCTCGGGAAATATTTTTCTCTGTATATTTCATGTGTGTGATTGATGTTTAATATTCTATTGCTTACTTCCTTGCATCATTTTGATCGTCATTGAGTGTTCTGTATAGAGTTTAAAATGGGCATAATTGTTTAAGCACAGTAACCACTGATTCACCCCCCCTCTCATTTGTTCAACAATTGGTATCAGAGAGGGTTCCTTTTATCTAAGGGTAGATCCTAGAGCTTAAACAGGACTAGCCATGAAGGAACTTTAACCAATAAGGCCCTCATGTTCAATGGAACAAACTTTGCCTTTTGTAAAGTTAGGATGAGAACCTACATAATGGCTTTAGTAGCAGATGTCTAGAATGTGGTAGAGGTTGGTTATGTAAAGCCAGTTGTACTAGCTTCTAAGGATGACAAGATAGAATTCATCTTCAATGCTAAGGATATGAATGTTATTTTGAGTGGGCTTGCAGAAACAAAATTTATAAAAGTTATGCACTTAGAATCTGCCAAAGAAATGTGGGACGAACTCTTTAGCAGTTATGAAGGTAATGAGAAGGTAAAGGATGCCAAGCTTCAAACCTATAGATTACAGTTTGAACAACTAAAGATTAAAGAGGATGAAACTGTTGGGAAGTACTTTCTGAGAGTTGAAGAACAAGTAAATGCAATGATAAGACTTGGTGAAAAAATTGAAGATGTCTCTTTAGTTCAGAAAATTTTGAGATCTCTGTTAGATAGGTTCAACCCAAAGGTCTCTGTTATAGAATAACTTCATGATCTAAAAGATCTGTCTATTGACCAACTCCTAGGAACTTTGACTGCCTATGAAATGAGGATAGGTAAAGATAAACCCACCTCTAGAGAAGCATCATTTAAAGAAGATAAGAATGAGGATTTTGAGCCTGATGAAATTGAAGCAAAATTTGTGAGAAGACTAAAGAAAGGATCAGGCAAGTACCAAGGAAAATTTCCCTTCAAATGTTTTAACTGTAGAAATATAGGTCACTTTGCATCTAAGTGTCCACACAAGAAGCAGGATCAAAATTCTGAAGGTGAAAAGAAGTACAAACCCAAGATATTTGGTAAAAAGAAACGTTTATGTGTAAACAATGATGACTCTTCAGAAGACACAGATAGTGACTCTTCCTGTGAAGAAAATTTTAATGAATTTATGCTTATGGCCAAAGAAGATTATGATAATCAAATCACAGGAAGTGATGTTGAAGATGAAGAAGTTGTGGTTGACTTGGAAGGAGAACTAATCAGTGCTCTAGAAGAAATTGCTAGACTCAGATCTAAGAAGAAAAAGAAAAAACAAGTGCTGATACAGTTTGAGAAAGACAATAAAGAACCTGATGAAGACTTTGCGCTGCTAAAAGTGGAATTAGAAGAAGCAAAGAAAATAGAGGACATTCTGAAACAATAGTTATCAGAAAAGATGGCAAGATGTGAAGCCTTGGCAGAAGAGGTAGTTAAAATAAAAAAAGAGATGGAGAAGTTTAAAACATTGTATCTCCAAAATATTCCAAGCATTAAAGACACAACATAACTAAATGACATTCTGAGCAAACAAAGATCTCCCTTATTAAAGAATGGTTTAGGCTATGTAAATGGTTGAAGCAACAAACAACCAAAAAGCAAAGATCCAGTAAAGATGATCAAGTTCCAAGTCAGCAAACAATCAGACCATGAGAGTAATCTGTCACCAAAAGATAATAAAGACAAGATGACCCCTGATAAAAAACAAAGAGATCAGAAGATGGAGCAACAAATGCCAAGAAGAAGTCCATCCTTCAGGTACCAAAATTTCTTCCATGGTTATTGTTTTTACTGTTCTAATTTTGGTCATAAGATTGCAAATTGTCAAATTAAGTTTAGAGACATGCAACTGAGGAGGTCAAGAAATAAACAATCTTTAAAACATAAAACTAAGCAACCAATGAAGAGACAACGTAGCACCAATAACTTTGAACTATTGAACAATGAGCTCGAATGTTATAACTGTCATAAATTCGGCCACAAAGCTGCAAATTGACATCTGAAGAAGTACAAGGTAGATCCAAGGATAAATCCTTTAGCTAGAAATTCCAACACATGGAAAAATAAAGATAGTGAAAAATGTGGTATAGTACTTTTAGCTCAAAAAAAAAATACCCCTGTTATATAGACAGTGGATGTTCCAAGCACATGACTAGAGACAAGGATAAGTTTATGTCTATAAGTAAAAGAAAAATAGGAAATGTAACCTTTGGAAATGATGAACCAGGTAAAATCAAGGGTAAAGAGATGGTGAGTTTGAGTAATGGTAAAGGAAAATCCCAGGATGTTCTGCTTTTAGATGGGCTGAAACATAATTTTCTCAATGTAATTCAAATGCATGACAGAGGATGTGAAGTGGTGTTCACTTCCAAGGATTGTAAGATAAATTTTTTAAACTCAGGACAAGTGGTGGCTAAATTCATAAGGACATAAAATAATGTATATGTGTTGAAAGAAGATAAAGAAGAGTGTCATCTAAGAAAACATGATGAAAGATGGTTATGACATAGGAGACTTGGAAATCTAAACTTTGACCACTTAATCAAGCTCAAAAATATTGAGGCAGTAAAAGATCTTCCAAGAATATCAAAGCCACAAGACTCTGTGTGTAAACCATGCCAAGTAGGAAAGCTAACCAGGACACAGTTTAAATCCAAGAGCTCTACTTCAACAGAAAAACCACTCCAATAAATTCATATGGATTTATGTGGACCATCAAGACAGGAAGGCACAGGGAAGGAAAACTACTTTATGTTGATCATTGATGATTGCTCCAGACTTACTTGGGTTTCTTTTCTCAAAGAAAAAGCTGAAGCATTTGAGAAATTTAAAATATTTAAGGATTTAACTGAGAATCAAATAGGAAACATATTAAAGGTTGTAAGATCAGACAGAGGGGGAGAATTTATGTCAAGTGATTTCAAGGAATTTTGTGATAAACATGGGATCAAAAGAGAATACAAAATCCCGGGAACTTCAGAGAAAAATGGAGTAGTTGAGAGGCAAAACAGAACAATTCATCAAATGGCCAGGTCAATGCTGAATGAGAATAACATTGGTCAAACCTACTGGGTAGAAGAAATACACACAACAATCCATATTCTTAACAAATCTCACCTCAGACCACACAGTGACAAGACACCTTATGAACTATGGTATGGACGACCTGCTTCAATCAAACACTTCAAAGTCTTTGGGAGTAAGTGATACATAAAGAATAATAATGAAAACCTTGGCAAGTATGATGACAGGTCTGATGAAAGCATATTCTTAGGGTATGCTACAAACAGTAAAGGATACATATGCTATAATAAGAGGCTGCATAAATTGGTTGATTGTATTGACATAAAAGTTGATGAAGGAGTCCCAAAAAGAGAGGAGAGAAATATTGAATCAACAACAGAGGATATAGTTGAAGTTGAAGATAAACATGTCCAAGAATCAGAAAAAGAAGACTCTGAGTCAGATGAAGATACAAAAACTCAGGTAGACTCAAATCAACATACAACATCAGATCCTTCCTCCAGAATTACTCAAAAGAATCATCCTACAAGTCGGATAATTGGTGAGAAAGACAAAGGTGTACAAACCAGGAGAAGGATAATCAAATACAACGAGCAATAACATATAGCCTTCATATCCATGGTGGAACCCAAGAACTTCAATGAAGCCAATGAAGATGAAAATTGGTTAAAATCAATGAATGAGGAACTGGATCAGATTGAGAAGAACAATACTTGGGAGCTTGTTCCTACACCTCCAGATAAGAATGTAATTGGATCCAAATGGGTGTTTAAGAATAAAATGAATGAACAAGGACAAATTGATAAGAATAAATCCAGATTGGTTTGTAAGTGGCATGCACAAGTTGAAGGACAAGATTTTGATGAAACTTTTGCACCAGTGGCAAGATTGGAAGCCATCATAATGTTTATGGCCTATGCATGTCATAAGAACTTTAAAGTATAACATATGGATGTTAAGTCAACTTTTCTTAATGGAGACCTAGAAGAAGAAGTATACATGGAGAAACTTGAAGGATTTTCACTGATAGATAATCCTGAATAAGTTTGTAAGTTGAAAAAGGCATTATATGGACTGAAACAGGCACCACGAGCCTGGTATCATAAACTCGACAAATTTCTAAAGGACAAAGGGTTCAAGAAAGGTACTGTTGAAAGTAATCTATATATAAAGTCTGAAGGTGATGATTTATTAGTTGTTGTGATTTATGTAGATGACATTATCTTTGGATGCACTAATGAACTTCTAGTTCAGTGGTTTTCTAATTCAATGCAGACTGAGTTTGAGATATCCATGATAGAAGAACTATCATATTTCCTTGGTTTACGAATCAATCCAAGTTCTGCGGATATTTATGTCTCAAGAACAATATTTGAAAGAGATGTTAAAAAGGTTTGAAATGGAAGATTCCTCTCATGTTAGTAAACCTATGGTGTTTGGTTGCAAGATCAGTAAAGATGATATTTCATGTTGATCAAGAACATATCGATCAATAATAAGAAGTATTTTGTACATCACAACATCACGTCCTGATATAGTGCAAGCTGTTGGAATGGTAGGTCGTTATCATTCTTCCCCTAAACAAAGTCATTTAGCAGTTGTCAAGAGGATATTCAAATATTTGAAGGGTACAATGACTTATGGTCTTTGGTATCCTAGAAATCAGAACTTACAATAAACTGCATATTCATATGTTGATTGGGAAAATTGTTTGGATGAGAGAAAGAGCACCACTGGAGGTGCATTCTTCTTAGGTTATTCGTTAGTAGCATGGATTAGTAAGAAGCAGGGATATATTTCATTATAAACTGCATAAGCATAGTACATTGTTGTTGCTACTTGTTGCACTCGGATTTTATGGATGATACAAACTCTTGCATATTTGAAGGTAACTTATACTGATCTAATTCCACTTCACTGTGATAACACCAGTGCCATTAGTGTCTTGAAGAATCCTATTCTCCATTCAAAGACGAAGCATATCCCAATAAAGTATCATTTTCTCAAAGAGCATGTTACTAATAGAGTTGTTCCACTGAATTATATTCCTTCCACGGAACAAATTGCAGACATATTTACTAAACCCCTAGCCAAGACACCTTTTGAATATCTTCATCAAAAGTTGGGTGTCATCCCTTCTCTCACCTAAGAGAGTCCATCCTGTTAGGGGGAGTATGTGTTGGTTTAATATATGATACCTTCGTAAGGTACTGCAACAACTCAGGGGGAGCATGTTTTTTCTTTGACATTGATGTCAATGGGGGAGAAAAGGAGTGGTCTGGATGCTACAGTTGGAGGTCCAAGAAGAATAGTGCAACCTGGGTTTCCATCAATACCAAAGGGGGATATTGTTGGCATTGTTTTACAGGAAAGCATGTGCTTGTCAATGATGGAAAGAACAATAGGTGGAGTAGAAGGAAGTGTAAGCTTAGGAGGAGGAGTGAACAATATGCAGAGCTCAAAGCTTAGAAGAGATAGTGCCTTGCACTTTACAGAAGTGCAGCCGAGGTCCAAGTGAAGGACTTGTAGGAGGAGAAAAGGTCGAGACCTTTGAACACTTAGAAAAACTTCTAAGTCGGAGAGATCAGAAAGATCAGGAGGAAGAACGACACTAGTCGTTGAATCACCAATCCCGAATACCCGATGACCGTTAGATCAACATCCAGTGACCAGAGGAATTGCAAAGGATAAGTACAGATATGATCCGTTGGATTTAAGGGTCGAGCATCAATAGTCGTTGGATCCAGAAATAAATGCAAGAAGGTTAAGCCTTTGATGATCGTAGGAAAGTAGACTTGTCAAAGTCTCGAAGTCTCGAAGTAAGCGGGGACCATCCATTGTCAATACTATCAGGTGGCACACGATCCTCAACTCCGGAGAAAATCACTTCGAGGATTTTTTCAGTTTGAGACTTGAAAAAAATGAATTCCAAAGAGCCGAAGAGCCATAGTAAATGATAGTCGTCAAATCAGTTTGAAGTGGAAGGACAAGATAAGATAGAAAAGAAGCATCGTAGAAAGATCGAATCGTCGATCTGAGAACATGATCAATGAACAACGTTTAATTTGGTTCTAAAAGTTGGGAGGAGGTTACTGTTCGAGGATTCTCACTTTGGAAGAATTGGCTACTTGAAAAGTTGAAATACCTGAAGTTTCGAAGTGAATGAGGATCCACGTCAGCAAGACTATGTCAACAAGGACACATGGCACAATCAGACAATGACAAGTGTCAAGTTGATTTGGCACTTCAGGTACATGAAAATCACAAATCCGAGTGACATGTGGTAGCTAATAGGCTCATGACACATCATCAAGTGACGTAAGTAAGTGATGTCACTCTGGGAGTCTTACTTCAGGAGTTTTACCTCCAGCAGATGCCCTAAGTCCCAAAGTCTTAAATGTCGAAGTCCCAAAGTGGATACGAGTCGTCCGATATGAAGATCAATTCGGATGCATTCTCAACCATTTATCTAGTATAGTTGAAGGACAATGTAAGTGGAAGTGTTAACCGACATCAAGCGGTTTCCACTGTCTATGAATTATTTAGTAGGTGACCACTCTGGAGGAGAATGAAGTAGTGATCAACCTAAAGTGCTGAATTCACTTATGATCATTGATCGTGCAGGAGGGTACGTGTCAACGGATCATGAAATTTGGGTGAAACTACTTTGGGAAAACGTGAAGGAGAAAGGTTTAATATTGCCGAAGGATGAAGTCCCGAAGTGGAGGATAGCCATTGGATTAAAGAGGACACATGTCAATGGATTGTCAGCTCCAGGAAAAAGAAAAGGAAGAATGAAAGAAATTTGAGAGTTGAAATTTCCAAACCCTGAATACCTAAAGGGATTGTGACTATCGATCCAAAAGGGACATGCGTCGTTGGATCATGGATTCTGGGTGAAATTCTTCGAGAGCAAGCGAATTTTGAGAATCGAAACTCCCGAAGCCTGAAAGCAGAAATCGATCTCATCCGTTGGTTTGGAGGGACACATGTCACTTGATCATTGTGACTAAGGATAGCATGTGGACAAGGGAAGGAAGGCAGAGACATCGATTGAATATGACAGATGTCAGTAGATCTTCCATTCCGGAAGATATCCAGTCAACAACAACAGGGTTTGAGATTTGAAACTCCCAAAGCCCGGATCGCAAAGTAAATCTCATCCATTGATGTAGGAAGGTGAGATCTCGTCCGTGGACTTGAGAGGACAGATTTGAACCGTCCATTCAAGAGCACCATCAAGATCATGAGATCAACGATCATGCTCCATTGTGGGGCCAGAACATGCTCAGGTTTTAATTTTTCGTGAGAGGGATGCAATTGAAACCACGGTTTTGGAGAAAGGACGCATGGAGGCTCATTGTGAATTGTGGGGAGAAAAGTGGGTTTCCCTCAAAATTCCTATGGATGTTCCCGCAATTTCATGGTCACATGAAGCTCATAGCCCAAGGTCATATCGTGAAACGGAGCTAGTGTTTACTAGACAGAAATCGGGAAGCACCTTTTTGGATATGCGTTTGGTCACCGTCGATGGTCACGTGAAGGGAGGGGCTTAGAAGCCAAAGAATCCATAATTGACTAGTTGTAACTGATAGAGAAGATGAATATTTTCAACCGTCAGAGAAGCTAAGGAATCTCAGCATAACGCCCACTGATGATGAACACACTGGGCATAACTGCCAGAGAAGATGAATAGTTGCCATGATTATTAGGCAAAGGAATCGGCATGAGAAAAAGATGCAGAACAAAGAAGTGGAGGTATCTCTGCTGGTTAGCTATGCAGTTGTGAGGAAGAGACGTAGTGAACAACCTGTAGGGTAGAACAGTGACGCAGTGAAGAGAATGCATAGGCATAGTGCATAGAATGCAGATTTCGCACAGAGTATAAAACACAGAAGAACTGAAAGTGCAGGAGGCGCGAGCAGTGAGACATTGATGCAGGAAGAGAAGATCAGCGTAGCAAAACAATGATGAGACTAGTAAGCCATAGATAAATGTTGTATCACTGTGATAAATATAAGAAAGCAAAGATTTATATTTCAGGGTGGTAGGGAGGTGCTAGGGAGGACTGTTGTCCTCATAAGTTTCAAGTGGGTGTGTGAACAAAGGGAGTTGTAGCTTCCATTTGGTTGCATCCAGAAAAAACCAGGGTGGTAGGGTGGTGCAAGGGAGAACTATTGTTCTCTATTATATATGTTGGTGCCTGTGTGACTGGAAGTTGGTGCTTCCATCCAATTGGTGCTAGAACACTCAGGGAGTTGGTGCTTCCTTCTAGTGGGTGCTAGAGAAGCCAGAGAGTTGGTGCTCTCAGCAAGTTGTTTCTTGTAAAATAGAGGTTGTAGCCTCAAGAGGAGTTGGATCTCATAATAATGATAATGTAAAGATAATAAAGATTACTTATCCTATCAAGAAGAAGAGGTTTTTCCCTTTGTGGGTTTCCTCAAGAAATATCTATCTCTGTATATTTCATGTGTGTGATTGATGTTTAATATTCTCTTGCTTACTTCCCTGCATCATTGTAATCATCATTGAGTGTTCTGTAAAGATTTTAAAATGGAATGTTTAAGCACAGTAACAACTGATTCACCCCCCCTCTCAATTGTTCAACAAGGAGACTTGAAGAGATTATACTTAGGGAAGAGGTTGAAAGAAAGGAAATACATGATGAAAAAATCAGGAAACAATGGGAAGAAGAATTGAAGAGGAAGACCAAGGAAGAAATAAGAAAGATAGAAGAGGAAGAGAGTGCACAGTTGGAATTAGAGAAGAAAAGAAAATCCTTTGAAATTGATTAGAGGATAAAGGAATTGCAAGATGCTTGGGAGAAGCAACAACAAGAGTAATAAATTAAGAGAAAGTTGATGGAAATATTGTGTTGGCATTGATGTAAACATGAATACAAGAAGTAAAATAGTGGAGTATGATATGGAACTGCAGTAAAAGCTACATGAATACTGAGTTACAGGAACCCAGTGGACTACCAGAATACATGGGATAGTCTGGTCGATTATTTTGAGAAAATGAAAGAATGATATAATTTCAATTACTACACTAACATTTTAAAGTGTAGTCGAAGGGAAATTTGTTGATACAGCACTAAGAACCCTTGAGTCTGTCATATCAACACGGTAGTCAATATTTCATAGCAATTTTGTTCCTCATTTTTTCCAGGCCGAAGTTGGATGACCCTTCAAACACAAATAATTTCCAGCAACCACCAATGGTTAGATCCACTCACACAATCAATTTTTGAATAAATTGTCATTGATGTCAAACATTAGTAAGTGATTAAATATATGTCAAATGTTAGTAAGTGATTAAATATAAATGTGACCTTGGTATCACTTTAAATACAAAAGTGGAAAAGTTAATTGGAAACAGAGTTTACCCAAAAGTGGAAATGAAAGTGGACTAAATATAAATATGATTTTAATAAATAACAAAATTTGAAAAGTTAGGTAGAAGTAGATTTTACATAAAAGATGAGTAAATATGAAAGTGGAATAAATAAAAATGTAAAAACAAAATTGGATTAAAGAAAAAGGTAAAAGTGAAAGTGGAGTTAAAGAAAAAGGGAAAAAGTGAAAGAGTACATGGTATGTGCACATGGTATTTTCAAACCATGGAGGTATTTAGCTATAGTAAGGTAAAAAGTGAATTAAATCATGATAGTCAAAATCTATTGAACCAATTGAAAACATGAATAAACAATCTAAAAAGTACAATGGTTCATTAACATTGTATTAATTAAAATAGTATGATTAATATATTATATTGAAAAGGAACATACTTATAATGAAGAGATACATTCATATATTGAAGAGGTGCAATTGTTCAACTGTACATGACCATTGGAAGACTATATAAGCATAAATTATTGTTGAAAGAGAGAGTGTGTCTATGCTTGAAATATAAAGATCAATGATAGAGTCAGAGGCCAAGAAAGTAAATGAAGATATGTAACAAAATCCAAAGAAGATTATGAATATTTGAATATTGAAGTACTTATCATAAAAAGGGAGGTTGGGTGGTGCTAGGAAAAGTTGGAGCCTGCAAAGGAGGTCATATCCTCCTTCCAACTGAAGTTGGTAAACCAAGGTGTTGCAACATATTTTCAATTATAGTGGAAGAAACTAGGGAGTTGGTGCTTCCCTCCAGTCGGTGCTGGTAAAATATAGGGGGTTGCAGCCTCCTTCTAATTGTTTCTACTAAAATAGGGAATTGGTGTTTCCTTTGAGTTAGATCTCATACATTAAATGCAATCTTTATTGAAAATAAGAAGAACATTTGTGAAGTTGGGTTTTCTACGTTTAAATTTTGTGTATTGTAACTTATTTTGATCATTTGCTTTGATTTGATAAAATTAATAATTAATTGGTTTTAAATTGTTGAAAAAGGATAATATTGATTCACCCCCCTCTCAGTATTAAACAATATTCCAACATTTGGTATCAGAGAGGGTTCCTTCATCACAATCTATTCACCATAAGGAATATTCCAAGAAACCATAATGGATCAACAAGAAGGGATGTCCTCAAACATAGCTCAACTATTCAAAGGAGATAACTATGCATTCTGGGGTATAACAATGAGAAGTTACCTAATGGAAGTGGAATGTGATGTCTATCTATCTGTGATAAAGGTTTATAATGTATCAGAAACCGCTCCTTCAAGCACAACTGCAAAGAAACTCTACAATGACAATTCAAGAGTTGTAAATGCAATTCTGGGTGGATTAGCAAATAATGTATTTGTCAAAGTCATGCATTGTAAATAAAAAAAAAGAGATTTGGAACAAACTACAAATCATCTATGAAGGATATTCCAAATTCAATAAATCAAATATTCAAATGTACAGAGGAAACTTTGAAAGCTTGAAGATGAAAGAAGAAAAAAACATTGCAGGATATATTCTAAGAGTAGATGAAATTGACAACACAATCAGAGGACTAGGAGAAGAATTATATGACAAAATTGTAGTCCAAAAGGTACTAAGATCACTCCCAATGAGATATGATCCCAAATTACATACCTTGGAATATCGAGAGAATCTTGACAAACTCACAATGGATGAACTACATGGGATTATCACAACCTATGAAATGAGAACAAGACAAGAAAAACCTTCAAAAGGTGAAACATCCTTCAAAGTATCAAAAGGAACAAAAAACAATGAATATTTATCAAATGAAAGAAACTCGGAAAAATATGATGAGGAAGAAGCAAACTTCATTAAGAAACTTAAGAAAGGATCTATAAAACACAAAGGGAAATTACCTTTCAAATGCTTTAACTGTGGAAAAATTAGGCACTTTTCTTCCTAGTGTCCTTATCCCAAGGAAAAAGGAAGTGATGATGAAGAAGCTTACAATAAAAAAGAACATAAAAAGAATAAATCCCAATATAAAAAGAATTTCTATAAGAAAAAGAAAAAGAAAATATTCCAAAGAAAATAGTAGCTCATCTAACGTGAGTGAAGATGGCGATACAGAGGGAATAGAAACTCAAAATGACACTATTGAAGATAATAATTATGAAAATGAAGAAATTCCATAAGTTGAAGGAGAAGTTGATCTTGAAGGAGAACTCATTAGTTCCCTTGAAGAACTAAGAAGATATAGAAGGAAGACACATCATTAAAATAACAAGTGTTAGATTATAAGGAAAAAAAAAAATCAAGAGAATAATAAGTTTCAAAAAGCATCAAGAAAACATAACAAATCATTGTTGATTTGAAAACTCAACTACAAGAAGCTAAAAGAATTGAATAAATCTTAAGTAAACGACTTAATGACAAGGAACAAAACTGTGAAAAATTAGAGGCTAAAATAGTTCTTCTAAGAAGGAAACTTGAAAAAGGAACTAACCTTTTAAAGTTTGAAAGTAGTTCAAAAATCTTGGATGACATCCTTAACAGTCAAAGACCATCAAGTAATAAAGATGGACCGGATTATGATCACAAAGAAACTAATAAGGTCATAAATTTTGAAATACAAAAAAGTGATAAAAATACAAAGACTTATGCAGTTGCCCTTTAGAGCTCCTTCAAAAGAGAAAATAATGAGATATATATTGACTCTACTCAAGAGAGATATGCACTCCCTCCAAAAATAAATGAGTACATAAGAAATACTACTCCAAGAAGAACTCCTCCAAAAAGGTATCAACAACTCTTTCTTTCTTGGCTACTGTTTTTCTTGTCATAATTTCAGGCATAAAGAATTAGACTATAAAGCTTATAAAAAGAACTATCATAAAAGTGTTCAAGGATATGGCCATAGGAACAACAAGTCTAGTAGCAATCAAAGTAGTAGAAACTATAATTCATTTTCTCCATTACTAGATTACAACATTGAATGTTACAAATGTAATAATTATGGTCATAAAGCTAGTAATTGAAAATTATTAGAATCCACCATGAAGACAAATAATTCAAATTTTCTAAAAAACAAAACATAAGAAGATATGGAAAGAAAAACAAAAGGAAACAAAATGTAAGGTAGAATTGTATGCCAAAGATAAAAGAAGTCAATGGTATGTCGACAGTGGGTGTTCAAAACATATTACAAGAGATCAAAACAAATTCCTCAACCTGAAAAAGGAGAAGAAATAAAATGTTACATTTGGAGACGATGTCTCTAGAAAAATACTTGGTAAGGGGACAGTCAGTCTAGGAACTGACAGAATTAAAGAAGAAAATGTCTTATTAGTTGAAAATTTGAAACCTAATCTCCTTGGTGTGATCTAAACATGTGATCAAGGACACATTCTCATTTTTTAGTCTAAAAAATGTGAGATTAGAAAAGAAGACTTTGGAAAATAAGTAGTTATTGCAACAAGGACACCATGCGATGTTTATATCTTAAATACAGA
Source organism: Picea sitchensis (assembly GCA_010110895.2). Taxonomy (NCBI): domain Eukaryota; kingdom Viridiplantae; phylum Streptophyta; class Pinopsida; order Pinales; family Pinaceae; genus Picea; species Picea sitchensis. The sequence goes on from SNQJ01S0070807.1 coordinate 38,247, forward strand.
AAAAGAAGAAAAATGTTGCATGAGTCAAATAGATGAAAATTGGTTATGGAATAGAAGAATTGGACACATAAATTTTGATAATCTGGTAAAAGTAAGTAACAAGGAAGTTGTGAGAGGTATTCTGAAAATTATAAAACCTTCAAACCATGTTTGTAAGCACTACCAACATGGGAAGTAGACAAAAGTAGGATTCAAGAAGAAAGAGTACTCTACCTCAAAACCATTAGAATTTGCTCATACTGACTTATGTGGGCCAACAAGAAAAAAGAGTATACAAGAAGATTATTATTTTATTTTATTCATTGATGACTATACTAGAATGACTTGGGTGTGTTTTCTTAAAGAAAAATCATAATCTTTTGAAAAATTTAAAGCTTTCAAAGTACTGGCTAAAAATGAGACTAATCTCAAAATCAAGTGTCTTAGGTCAGACAATGGAGGGAAATTTACTTCCAACAAATTCAATAAGTTTTGTGAAACACATGGAATCAAACAACACTTTTCTTATCCAAGGACTCCTCAGCAAAATGGAGTTGTTGAAAGGAAAAATAGAATTGTTCAAGAGTCAGCCATAACTATGCTAAATGAATCTAATCTATCGGATATATATTGGAGAGAAGAAATGTATACATACTTAACAAAGGACAAATTAGAGTTAACTATGACAAAACACCATATGATTTATGGTATGGCGGGCCAACATCAGTTAAGAAATTCAAAGTTTTTGGGAGAAAATGCTACATAAAGAGAGATGATGATAACCTAGGAAAATTTGATTATTGAACCAATGAAGGCATATTTCTTGGTTACTCATCCACCAAAAAGTCCTATAGATTTTATAATCTAAGGCTACACAAGATTGTGGAAAGTGCAAATGTAAAAGTGGATGATCTAAAAAAAAAGGGATCAAATATCAAGTTAATCCACAAATTGATGAAAGAATAAGAGATGATGATGATGAATAAATTATAGATATACAAGGGGAAGACTCACAATGTAAAGAAGAAAAGGAAGAAGAAGAATCACAATAAAATGCAAACGAAAAGTCACCAAGAAAAGATACAAAGGCACCATCAAGGAGAGTACAAAGAGATCATCCAGAAAGTCTAATCCTTGGTAATAAAAGTGTTGGAATTGAAACAAGAAGAAAACTAATGAACAAATCAGAACAATCCTTACTATCCTTAATAGAACCCAAATAAAATTGCAAAGGCTAGTAAATATGAAAACTGGATCAAAGCCATGAATAGAGAAAAACCAGACCTGGGAACTTGTCCCAAGACCAAAAAATAAAAATTTGGTAGGGACCAAGTGGATTTTTAAAATAATGGTCAAGTTATAAGAAATAAAGCAATATTGGTGTGCAAATGGTATGCACAGGTAGAAGGGATTGACTTTGAAGAAACCTTTTCTTCAGTTGCAAGAATGGAAGCCATCAAATTATTTCTAACATACTCATGATTTAAGAATTTTAAAGTCTATCATATGGATTTAAAGTATCCATTTTTTAATGGAGACCTAAAATAAGAAGTCTACACAGACAAACCAGAAGGATTTGAACAACCAGGAAAACAAGAACAAGTGTATAGATTGAAGAAGGCACTATGTGGCCTTAAACAAGCACCCAGAGCATGGTATGAAAGAATGGATAAGTACCTACTGCAAAAAGGATTCAAAAGAGGCATGTCTAAAAACAATATCTATATTAGAATTGAAAAAGACAGTTTGTTAGTCATAATGGTCTATGTGGATGGCATCATATTTGGCTACAACAATGATGAATCAAGTAATAAATTTTCCCAAGAAATGTCAAAGAGTTTGAAATGTCTATGATTGGAGATCTAAATTTCTTCCTTGGACTTCAAATCATTCAGTCACTAAAAGAAATGTTTATTACTCAGCCCAAATACCTGAAAGAGATGCTTAAATTTTTTGGAATGAATGAAAGATTACCTGTTAGCACTCCAATGAAAACCAACTGCAAACTCAACAAGGCAGATGAGTCATCTTCTGTAGGTTCATCTCTCTACATATCTATGGTTGGGAGCCTACTATATTTTAATGCATCCAAACTTGATATCATGCAAGAAGTAGGAATGGTGGAAATATTTCAATTATCTCCCAAGGAATCACTTGTGATGGTTGTCAAGAGAATATTTAGATATCTTAAGGGAACATCATACTTTGTGTTATGGTATCCAAGGAATAAAGGATTTGAACTAATTGCCTACACAAATGTTGATTAGGATGGTAGTGTGGATGACAAAAAGAGCACTAGTGGAAATGAATTTTTCTTAGGGGAATGTCTAGTCTCATGATCAAGTAGAAAACAATCATCAATTTCACTATCTACAACAGAGGTCGAATATATTGCAACTGTTGAATGTTGCACTCAAATCTTATGGATGATACAAACATTGAAGGATATTAAAATTGAATGTAATTAATTGATACCTATCTATTGTGACAATACAAATGTCATCAACATCTCCAAGAATCTAGTCATGCATGCAAGGACCAAACATATACCTATCAAGTATCATTTTTGGAAAGAGCAAGTTAGTGACAAAAAGGTTAGATTGGAGTATGTTGGTTCAAAGGAGCATATAGTAGACATATTCACTAAACCCCTGTGTAAAGAAGCATTTGAACATCTAAGGAAAAACCTGGGAGTAATATCCCTAAAATAAAATTAAAAATTCATGATGACAGGGGGAGTTGTCAAAAATAGATGATGGAAAAAGTTTCACTGAAAAAAATAAAAAATGAAAAATGAAAAATAAAAAAATAAAGTGTTGTTGACAGGGGGAGCAAAAAAAGAAAAGACATGTATTGTCACTCAAAACAAAAAAAACGCTAAGCAATAGAAACTTGGTGATGAACCTCATTCTGGTATCAGAGGCCTTAACATTGATGTCAAAGGGGGAGAAAAGTATGGTAAAACATGTGCTCATTGTTAGAGTTTGTTTTACAATGTGATGCCATCAATGCCAAAGGGGGAGATTGATGGAAATCTCATGTTGGAATTCATGTCAACATGAAGACAAGAAGTACCATAGTGGAGTATGATATGGAATTGGAGTAAAAGCTACAGGAACACTGAGATACAAGAATACAGTGGACTACCGGAATGCAGGGGATCACCTAGTCACATGCTTTGAGAAAATGAAAGAATGAGACAATTTCAATAACTACACTGGTCGAGTTGAGTTGTCCTAGTGACTGTATGTTTTGTTGAGACAGGATCATGATGAACATAACGAATACTGATGAGTCTCCCTCTTGAATAATTTCTTGTGCACTATCATTTCAGAGTGTAGTTGAAGGGAAATGTGTTGATGCAGAACCAAGAACCCTTGAGTCTATTAGATCAACACAATAGTCTATATTTCATAGAAAGTTTTGTTCTTCAATTTTTCCAGGCCGAAGTTGGACAACCCTTCAAACCCAAACAATTTCCAACAACCACCAATGGTTAAATCCACTCAGGCAGTCAATTGTTGAATAAATTGTCATTGATGTCAAAGGTTAGTAAGTTTTCAAATATATGACAAAGGTTAGTAAGTTATTAAATATAAATGTGGCTTTCGTATCACTTTAAATACAAAAGTGGAAAAATTAAGTGGAAACATAGTTTACACAAATATGGAAATGAAAGTGGACTAAATATAAATATGACTTTAATAAATAAGAAAATTTGAAAAGTTAGGTGGAAGCAGAGTTTATGTAAAAGATGAGTAAATATTAAAGTGGAATAAAGAAAAAGGTAAAAGTGAAATTGGATTAAAGAAAATGTAAAAGTGAATGTAGAGTTAAAGAAAAAGGGAAAAAGTGAAAGAGTGCATGGTATGTGCAAACCATGGTGGTATTTGTTAATCCCTAAATAGTGGCACATTATCCCTTAATTGGGGCATTTTACATTAGTAATATTATTCTATTTATGTCATCTTGGGTCCATTAGTTGTAGTTGTACCTCCTAGTCTCCTATATATACCAAGGAGACATTTTCATTTGGATTCATCTTGTATTTGGACATTTGTGTGGTGGATAAGGAGGTTTCCCCTCGGAGAGGCTTATTATCTGAATTTATCTCTTTGTCAAGGCATTGAGTACTTATTCTGAGGTTTTTCTATGCTATATTGATATTTGGTTCTTAACATATGGTATCAGAGCTCAAGGTCTTAGCGTTTCTTTGCTACATCTGAGACACCTTGGAATTTTCACTATAAATTTTTTTATACGATGTTTCATAAGGAACCCCTTGGAGGATATTTATTAGACAAATCAAGGTACGTTGGGTTCAAATTTCATCTCTAGAGGCCTTATACTTTCGGAGATACATCTTCTGTAAGATAGGGTTCTGGAATCATCCTGAATTGAGTCATCATGAAATTTTCTCTATAAATTATTTTTTGCAATGTCTCAGACTCTGAAATCCACAAGATATTCACATAAATTATTAATGTATCTGTGATAAAAAAAAATTATCTTCTGGGTCATCATACATTTGTAGATACACCCTGTGGAAGATAGGGTATATGACTAGTCCTATTGACTCGTCTCAAGCATGTGTTCTAGGTAAAACAATCATAAATTATTCCTAGAGTATCCAAATTGAGTGATACTAGTTGCATTGGATAGTGGACAATATGTAGTATTTCTGTTACAATTTTCATAATTTTATATAAATTATTTTGTGCGTGGCATGCTATATAAGGGAGATCTCCTGGAAAGGCCAAAAATAAGCAAGTTGTGGGGAAGTTATCATAAATTCCACTTGGCACATCCACTTTTTATCAGACTTGTGGAATTGCAGAGAAGAAATATCAGAGAACTACAAAAAAAAAAAATTCATACCCAGAAGAACCGAAATTTTGGAGATACAACAGAAGAAATATTGTATAGCAGAACGACCTCAAAATCAAGGTTTAAAAGTGATAATTGGCCAACATGCCACCAAAAAATGGAACTTCTACACCAAATAAGCCTCCATACAGTCCTACTTGGACTCTTGATGAAGGTGAAGAAATGTGTATGGACATAAATGATTTACAAAAGAAGAAAATGACAAAAGATGAACTAAAAGGGATGATGAATGGTTTAAAAAGGGAGATCATGGAAGTATTGAAAATTTTCCTAATAGAGAGGACACCTGAAAGTGAAAATTCATCCCATGAAATTCATGATGAGGACACAATGAAGATGAATCAAGAATGGATAAACTCCAACTTTGGGTTGAATACCAACCACGTTCCTAATATTGATATGGGGAAGTTTGATGGCAATGACCCAATCACATTGATACTTCAAATGGAACAATTTTTTGATCTACATGATGTGCCACATACACAAAAGGTACGAATTGCTTATTTATATTTAGAACAAAATCAATTTGTGTGGTATCAATGGATTTGTTCTCGCAAATCACTCGTCACTTGAACAATTTTCACAGAAGAAATGATAGCACACTATGAGGATACAAGGAGCAATACCTTCTTTAGACAATTGATATATATCAAGAAAAAGGGTTCAGTTACAGAGCACATTGAGAACTTCCAAAGATTGAATATAAAGTTAACAAACTCTTCAAATGATCATGATTGATGTATTCATAGAAATTTAAAGGGATGACATTCAACATGAGGGTTCTCCTTGGGAACCCAAATCACTGGAGAATGAATTTGGTGGTAAGAAATGTTGTAAGTAAAAAATATGGCTATGGATACTAGAAGGACCACTCTAACATCTATAGAGAGAATATAAGCCTAATACAAAACATCTATCGAGAGAATAATGCTCCTTCTTCTAAAACACCTCAACCTACAAGGTTGACACCTCAACAATTGGAGGAAAGAAAAGAAAAAGGTTTATTCTTTAATTGTGACCTCAAGTACAGCAAGGGTCATAAGTGTGGTGAGAAGAAATTATTCTACATAGATTGTGAAGAGGAAGAAAAAAAAGAACAAGAACAAGAACCATCTCAAGATGAAAACGTAGAAGTGATTTCTTTTGAAGAGTTGACTCCCATGATATCGTGTAATGCATTGGTTGGAATTAGCACTCCTCAAAACCTCAAGATCGAAGGATATATCAAAAAGAAAAAGGTAATAGTCCTAATTAATTATGGTAGTACTCATAATTTCATTCACTATAAATTAGCCAAAGCTCTCAATTGCTTTGTATATCCAGCACCAGAGTTTCAAGTAATGATTGCAGATGGAAGAAATATCAATTGCTCAGGAAAATGCAATAAGATCAATATTACTATGGGGGAATATGTAATGAATAGTCCAATAATTTATATACCCATGGGTGGTGTTGATGTCGTACTAGGAATCCAATGGTTACAATCATTAGGAATAGTGGCTTTTAATTTTCAAGAACTTTTCATGAAATTTTCATTGGAAGGAAAATAAATTGAGTTAAGAGGTATCACAGGGAAACCCAGTAAGGTGATAAGCACTAATGGCATGAAAAAATCATTGAAAAAGGGGCATCAAGGTGTAATTGCACAACTATGCTCACTAGATCTTCAAACATTGTTGGCCCTCAACCAAGTTTTGAGGAAATCTTGGTCAGGTTTGACCACTTTTTGGACTTCGACGCAGTGATCAAAGATGGAGCACCTAGGTGGAGTTGAGATCGAGGATCTCACTTGTTTTGTGGGATTTGTGGACCCAACATGGGGTTCTTAGGGTTTTGTAATGGGTTATGGGATGTCGTCCCATGGGTTTACCCATGATTAGGCCTTTTTATAAATGTAAAAGTATAAATAAGAAATAATGTAATGTAGTGAGGGGGACGTAAGTGGATAAGTGCAAGAGGAAAATAGGTTTGAGTTGCTCTGTGCAACAGAACATGTATGTAAGGATTTGTTCTTGATATAGGATTTGGATCTGTGCCTTGACCTGATTTTGGGAAGGTGGATCTGGTGCTTAGTGCGCAGATCACCTGTCCGATGCAAATCTTCGCTCTGTGGCTTAGTGCACAGGAGAAGACGAATGTAAGATATTGACTCCTAATAAAGAAGAATAAGAAGTTGGTGGACATAACCCCACACTAGGGTGAACCACGTATATCATGTGTTGATGGTTTTCTTTGTTCTAGGATGTTTATGCTGTGAATCTGCTTAGTGCATTGATTGTTATATATGACAAATAGATCTATGGATGCTTAGTGATTTATTTATGTTGAATGTGCTATATATAACTTATGATTCTAAGTGCGATGTGTATTTGTCATTGTTACTGCATCAATCTATCCTTAGGGTTTGTTCTGTGATGTGAATGAATTTGATAAGCTAATGCATGTTATCTTCTAAGTACTTTGTGAAGTGTTATAATCACATATCTGTGTCCCATCTTGGTTACAGACACCTGAGTCCTGTAACCCCCCCTGCCTTTACCTCGGGTGATACTTCACCTGCTTCCCAGGTGTTTCTGAAAGGGTTGGTAGTTAGGGTTTTGTTGGTGTGTTGTTGAAGCATTGAACCCTGGGTTTGCCCCTGTGCCGACAAATGGTTCTGTTGTTGGGACCTGAAACTATGATTGTTGGGAACTGAAGTAAAGAAAAGAGAAGCTTTGTGTGTATATCTGTTGTTGTAGCATGCAATATTCTACTTGACTTGTGAAGATCTTTGCTAAGAAAGAAACTCGATCCCAGAAAATATATAAGATCTTGAAAAAGGTAAAGATTTGTACTTTGGTAAGAGTAAGATAAGTGGAAAGTTTTATTTCGAAAGAATGAATTTAAGTATGTTTAATAGATTTTGTCCTAGTCTGAAAGCTAGGGCACAGCAGGAAGAAATACTTGATCCAAGTAATTCTAATAGAAATGAAGAAAGATATGTTATTCCTATGCATAGAAAGAATTTTTGGACTAATAATTGGATGTAGGAACCTAGAAAGAAATTTTGCAGATTGCAGGTCCAACACTGTGATCCTAGTGCATAGTACAAGAGGAAGAGAGGATTAACCCTATGTTATAACTACAGAAGACGGGGACATATTGATAAGAAATTCCCTGGTATAGGTCCTATTTGTCTTTGTTGTAAAATTGTTGGTCATGAGATTAAGGATTTCCCAATGATGATTGCTAAAGTTGAACAAATGAACATGAGTCAAGAGAGTAAAATAATGTTAGAAGATCAGAAAGAGAAAGGATCAGAGAAATTTCATACTACATTAGTACAATTAAAAGAGGCAATGAATGATCACAAAGATGTCATTTTACCAGAGATCATGAAATAAAAACAATGCATAAGTGGAAGAATAGGAGACTTCGACATAGACTTTGTCTTGGATGAGGAAACACCATTGAATATTATGACAGAAGACAGTTGGGAAATTTTAGGAAATCCTACTGTTGTACCTTCACTGGAAAGGATATAATTTTTTAAAGGAAAGATGATAACCCTATGTGGAAGAGTTACTAATGTACCTGTTATTATTCATAGAACATCAACATAAGAGGAATTTGATGTTATTAGGTTTATTGAGAACAACACCCCGTTCCCACTTTTGTTAGGAAAGACTTGGATTGAGAAGGATCGGATTAGAAGGAAAACAAAGGAAGAAGCTATAGAAAAGAAAAAACAAGAAATAAAGGATTTCATAGCTAGGAAAATAGATCGACTGATAGAAGAACAAGAAGTTAAGTCGAAGCAGCAGAAGGCAAGAGAATTAGCTGTCGAAATTGAAAGAACGCAAGATGGTTTGAAGGACCTATACATGCAAGAAGAAAGTAAATCCACCCAAGAAGTGGTAAGGGAAAGGAAAATAATTTTGAACCCATTGGATGTACATCATCACTGTGAAGTCACTACGATAGGAGAAACTAAGAATAAGAATGGAAAGAGGAATCCAAAAATAGTTAGAGAGACTCAAATCACAAAAAAAAAGGCAAGGAAGCTCAGTAAGAAGAAATCTAGGTTGGAAAAGATATAAGGAGTTACATAGAAGACTTCACAGGAGGTAGGTTTGTAGGCTCAGAACCCTCACCTCATAATGAAAACAGCGAAGCGACAGAAGCACGTAGACCTACAAATGCCTCATGGAAGATCGAGAGCTTAGGAATTTAGAAGCGCAGCTATAGGAGGTGAAGAATCATGCACTGACAGTTCAAGAACAGATGAAGTTACTCATTGTAGTCGAGAGAATGACGAGATCACAATAACATCACATGGCCCAACAATAGATTACTTCCATCCAGGGAATATTAATGGAAGTCACACAAAGACTACAACTAGTGCAGGAGGAAACCTGTGCGGTGTTTGAAGAGATCGAAGGACAAGGTTCACAATTGGACCAAGTGGTTGCGACAGTGGAACAGTGCTTGGAAGGGCCTATTACAGAACAGATAATCCAAGAGTTTGATGAGCAGGAGTCTCAGGCAAAGCAACAAGTTGAGGAAGATCGAGCTAAGCTCGAGCCCTTCGAAGCAACGTTGCCCAGATCTTAGTGACTCGGGACAAGTCACAAGTGAGTGTTTGGGGCTTATTGGTCGTCGACCAAGTTTTGAGGAAATCTTGGTCAGGTTTGACCACTTTTTGGAATTTGATGTAGTGATCAAATATGGAGTGCCCAAGCAGATCTGATATCATGGATCTCACTTGTTTTGTGGGATTTGTGGACCCAGCATGGGGTTCTTAGGGTTTTGTAATGGGTTATGAGATGTCGGCCCATGGGTTTACCCATGATTAGGCCTTTTTGTAAATGTAAAAGTGTAAATAAGAAATAATGTAATGAAATGAGGGGGATGTAAGTGGCTAAGTTCAAGAGGCAAGTAGTTCTAAGTTGCTTTGTGCAACATAACATGTATGTGAGGCTCCAGGCTTGATAGAGGAGTTGGCTCTATGCCTTGACCTGATTTTGGGAAGGTGGATCTGGTGCTTAGTGCGCAGATCACATGTCCGGTGTGAAGCTTGTCTCTATGGCTTAGTGCACAGGAGCAGACAAATGTAAGATATTGAAGCCTAATAAAGAAGAAGAAGCAGTTGGTGGACATAACCCCACACTGGGTTGAACCTTGTATATCATGTGTTGATGGTTTTCTTTGTGCTAGGATGTTTATGATGTGAATCTGCTTAGTGCATTGATTGTTATATATGATAGATATATCTATGGATGCTTGGTGCTTTATTTATGTTGAATGTGCTAGATCTAACTTATGATGCTAAGTGTGATGTGTATTTTTCATTGTTATTGCCTCGATCTATCCTTAGGGTTTGTTCTGCAACATGAATGAAGTTTATAAACTAATGCATGTTATATTATAAGTACTTTGCGAATTTTTATAATCGCAGATTTGTGTCCCATATTGCTTACAGACACCTGAGTCCTATAACCCCCCTGCCTCTACCTAGGGTGAGACTTGGCCTGCTTCACAGGTGTTTCTAAAAGGGTCGATAGTTAGGGTTTTGTTGGTGCATTGTTGACGTGTTGAACCCTGGGTCTGCCCCTGTGCCAACAAACATCTAAGCCATATATTCCCCTAGATATCCAAGGGATCATTGATAAGAATTCCAAAGTATTTGAAGATATTCCCAAAGGTCTTCCACCCACTCGAAATCATGATCATTCTATTCACCTAATTCCTGGGATTTTTCCTCCTAACATTAGGCTGTAGAGATACCCTTAAGCCAAGAAGAGTGAAATTGAGCGTATGGTAGATGAAATGTTAGAGGCTAGCATTATTAAACCTAGACAAAGTTCTTACTCTGCACTGGTGGTAATGGTACTCAAGAAAGATGGTTCATGGTGTATGTGTTCAGATTATAGAGAACTCAACAAGATCACTATTAAATATAAGTTTCCCATTCCCATCATTATTGAATTGTTAGATGAACTACATGGAGCAATCTATTTCACAAAGTTGGATCTTCATTCAGGGTATCATCATATTAGAATGAAAGAAGAATACATCCCAAAAACAATATTGTGAACTCATGAAGGCCATTATGAATTTTGGTCATGCCTTTTGGCCTTACAAATGCACCTTCCACATTCCAAGGGTTGATGAATTCCATTTTCAAGCTCGTGCTTCAAAAATTTGTGTTTGTATTTTTTGATGATATACTAATCTATAGCAAGCTTGGGAGGATCATGTGCAACATGTTGACAAGGTGCTACAACTACTAAAGGGGAAACAACTATATGCCAAACCATCCAAATGTTTCTTTGGGGTGAAGGAGGTAGATTATTTGGGTCATATTGTATCTCATGAAGGTGTTAAGGTATACCCTAAAAATATTAAGGCCATTATGGACTGGATGATTCCCAAAACATTGAATAATCTTAGAGGATTTTTGGGTTTGACAAGTTACTAGTGCAAGTTTGTTCGACACTATGGAAGAATAAAAACACCTTTAACGACACTAACTAAGAAGGATGCATTTTCATGGACTCCAGAGGAAACTAAATTTTTTGAACAACTTAAAGAGGTGATGTGAAAATATCCTTCCTTGACCACTCCAGACTTCACAAAAACCTTTATTGTGGAATGTGATGCCTCGGGAAATGGAATTGGTGTTTCCTAATGCAAGAAGGAAGGCCCCTGGATTTTGAAAGTCGGCTAATCAAGGGAAAGGACTTACACAAACCCATTCATGAGAAGGAAATGATGGAAATACTACATGCATTGAAGAAATGGTGCCCTTACCTAATAGGTAGGCACTTCAAGGTCAAAACAGATCATGATACTCTTAAATACTTCTTGGAACAAAGACTATCTTCAGAAGAACAACAAAAATGGGTGACCAAGATATTGGGTTATGATTTTGAAATCGCCTATAAAAAAGGAAAGCAAAATGTTGTGGCAGATGCACTCTCAAGAAAGGATGAATATGTTGAGGCCTTTCTCTGTGCTATCTTGATCATCCAACCCGATTGGATAATAGAAGAAAGGGATGAAAGGAAGAATGATGAAAGCGTGTCGATTCTCATTCAAAGGTTGCAGTAAGATTCTAGTGCATCGGATACATTTACATGGAAAAATGATTCACTATGGTACAAAGATCGCTTATATTTATGTAAGAACTCCAAAATAAAACAAAAGGTACTATTGGAATTGCACACCTTTTTGGTAGGAGGGCACTCAGGATTTTTGAAAACCTACCATAGGTTCAAGAAGGATCTTTTTTGGGATGGACTTAAAAATGATGTTCAAAGGTTTGTGGTAGAATGTTTGGTTTTGCAACAAAATAAGGTGGAAACAATTAAGACCCCGAGTCTTTTACAACCATTAGCCAACCCAAGCCAGCGTTGGGAGGAGGTTTCCATGGATTTCATCATAGGGTTATCGAAGTCTAAAGGAAAGAGTGTCATCATGGTGATTTTTGATAGACTGACTAAGTACACACACTTTTTTTCACTCTCTCATCCCTTCAAATCCAGTACAGTTGCCACTGCATTCATGGAGATAGTTCAAAAGCTACATGGAAGCCCAGAGATTATTGTAAGTGACAAAGATCCCATCTTCACTGGACATTTTTGGACATAATTATTTTATTTTTGGGTACTCAATTGGGTCATAGCTCATCCTATCATCCTCAATCTGATGGACAAACCGAGATAGTGAACAAATGTATGGAAAGCTACCTTCATTGCTTTGTCTCTGATAAACAAACACAACGGTTCAAATGGTTACCCTTGGTAGAATGGTGGTATAACACTTCCTTTCATACTGCAACAAAAATGACACCATTTATGGCACTCTATGGATACCACCCTCCTTCCATCACTTCTT
>SNQJ01S0070808.1:0-13747 GCA_010110895.2 Picea sitchensis
GAAAGTGGGCCAAGTGACCTAGAAGATGTTTTTAAGGAAGCTACTTGGAGAGTATAAATAAGAGGCAAGGCTCTCTCATTTGAATAACACTTGAGAATATTGAATATCTATATGTGTTTGAGGTAACCAAGGATATCTAAACCACAATTCTAAGTGAAGGTGAAGAAAAGAAGGCCGAAATGCAAGGAAGGATAAATTATTTTGATGATGTTTTCTAAGGTATGTTATTTACAGGTCATCTCACCATTTTCGCTATAACGTTTTTTCTATAATGATTCAGACTGTGAAATTTCTATGAAATTGAGAAAAAATATCCAAGTATCTGTGGTAAAAAATTGATCTTGTGGGTCGTATTTTGGGAGTTACACTCCGTGGAAAATAGGGTTTGTGGCCAGCCCTGAAACTAGTCAAAATCAGGTGTTTCGGGTAAAAACATCATAACTTCTTCATAACAGATCCAAATTCTGTGAGACCAAATGTGTTGGTTAGGGTATAGTCTGTAGTATTTTTTGTAATAGTTTCATATCAATGAATCAAATATTTTGTGCGGGGCACACTCTACAAGGTCGCTCTCTAGAATAAACCAGAATTCAACAAAGTATGTCATTTTTTCTATAACTCCTTTTTTGAGAGGTTCCAAGTAGTGACACATGGAATAATTTCATAAAACACACTAAAGAAAATTGTATATCAGTTTTAGATCTTTATAAATTACAGGTTCAAAGTTATGATTACTTCAAGTTAGGGTTGTTGACTAATCTAAAACTAGGCATGTGAGACTAAAGAAAAATTTGATGAAAATGTTAGTCTCTTGTTTTTAAAGTCAAGGAAGGTTTGTAGGAATGTGATCTTATACACCAGGCCTATTACAGAGCTACAAATCAGATTTGGATGATGAAATTGATGAGGGATTTTGGTTGTGGTACATGTTGAGTACATGGTTGAGACAACTAGTTGATGAGTTGGCACACATACATGAGGTGTATAGTTGATGATGTTGGTACATATTGATGAGTCATAGTTGATGAGTAGTTGAAACATGATTGGTACATACTTGGTACATGGTTGGATGAAATTGTTTATGGTATATGTTGATTACAGGTTGGTGCATGGTTGATGCATTTGTTTCTGGTACAAGTTGTTTATAGGTTGAGGTATAGGTTGATGCATGGTTGATGCATGGTTCAGATTTATTGGTACAAGTTTACAGTGGTATATCTCATAGTGATAGTGTGACAGTGGTTTCATCATTCTACTTCTACTTCAGGGTGGTAGGATGGGGCAAGGAAAAGTGGTTGTAGCCACCTTTCATTTGTAGCCGGAGAACATTGGGGGTTGTAGCCTCCTTCTGGTTGTAGCCAGAGAATTGGGGAGTTGGAGTTTCCCTCAGGTTGCAGCTTGAGAAACTAGGGGGTTGGAGCTTCCTTCCAGTTGCATCTAGAAAACAAAGGAAGTTGGTGCTTCCAATGAATGTAATTCTTCAATAAATATAAGAAAAATCATTTTGTGGTTTTCTCTCGATTTGGGTTTCCACATAAAACATTGGTGTATTATGTATGTGTGTGATTGTTTATTTCTTATTGCTCATTATTGGATAATAATTCTACATTGATATAACATTTGAAGAAAAAGGATTATAATTATGCTATTACTGATTCACCCCCACTCTCAGTAATCCAACACTAGGATCACCGTCATCATCGACATTGATATTGTAACATCCTTGCAATTTATGGAGAGGTGCAGTCCATTCATCCTCTTCTTTCTCCATAGGGAGGCTAGGTGCCTCCTCAAATACTTTATGTCTTACAACTAGTAAATCTTGATCTACCATAGGGTACTGACTTTCAAACAAGAATATAGGTACACAGTTCTATGTCATACCTTGCTAATCTGTAGTGGTGAGGCGCAGTTCTGCTTCAAGGTACCAGTTGATAGGCGTTGTATCTAGAGTATTGATTAATTTATGCACCCACATATCTTGAGGAATGCAGCTCCAAGCCTCCTCACATCTTCGCACATGGTCTTTCGGGCAGCTTTGACATTTGTACCTAACTTCGCATCCTTTGACTTGTTCAGAAAATCACGCTGTCATCAAAGTGAGACATTGTGTCCAGTTTGCGATGTTCCTTTTATGTGTTCCCCACCATCTTGCCGGAGTAGCTTTCAAATCCTCGTCTAGTGCCAACAGTCTCTGTTGTACTTGTACAATTTCTTGAAATTATAGTAAGAAAGTTTCTAAGTGATTCAAATCATAAAATGTAGGTAAATGGCTTACTGTTGTGTCGATCCAATGAACTTCTCTGGTCAATCTAGCACATCACCGCACAGAAACTTCATACATCTTGCTCTGCCAGTTCTTCAGTGCTTCTTCTGAGTCGGATGAGCATGCATTGTGACTTTGCCAACTTAGGTTCCCATCTGCAGTAGGATTAATGTAATCCTGTTATCTTGCGGTCAATTTGTATATATTATCTAACTCATATGCACGGTCCTCTTCTCTAATGGGCTCTGTGTATTTGGGACCTTCATCAGGATCGAGAGGTGCGATGACCCTAAGGCCATCTCCTTGAAACATCATTCTTCTTTTCTTCAAGTCAACAACAATAGAACTGTTGAAGTCCCAATCAATTCCAAACAACACAGGGTAAGTACATCTATCGTCAGCTATCTCAATCACCTCGAAGTCCACAAATGTTTTCACCCCATCGATGTCCATGGGGACATGTTCCAGTCTTTCGAAGGGGCTCACAGCCTATTGATTGGCCATCCTGAGCCTCATGGGGGAGTATATCAACTTAGGTTTTCCCATCAGTTCCCAGGTCTTCTTCATAATCACATTGACCTCTGACCCTAAGTCAAGGACCACATAGTCTATATCATACTCTCCAATTTGAGCATTCAGGTGTAGTTCCTTAATATTCCTTCTCTTTTTGGATAGTTGATGTACTACTTTATTCAGTAGAAGATCTACCTTTCCTAGCTCATATTGTCTAATCACATTTTGGAGATCTTGTACAATGCTCTCATCTTTTATCAAATTAATGCAAGTGCATAAAAATTCCATGAGCTTACTTACCTCTTTTCCTTCTCTGGGTGAAGCAGACTGATCAAAGGCCAGGGGCATTCCACATTCTCTTACTTTTGGTTGAGCCCTTGATGAAGAAGCTTGATCTCTCCTGAATTCTTTTTTGACTTCCTCAAATGTTTGTTTCTCTTTATTTGGATCAAACTCTTGTTTCTTCTCTACATATTTTATTACTCTTGATTGTTTTGTAGTCTTCCTTGGAGTCGCCCTGTCTTCTCCTATAGCAGTGCCTCCTCTATTGATAACAACGACTCTAGGATCTTCTCTGCTATGTTGTGTTGTGATTAGCTGTACAATATTCTATGACATGTTCAAATGAGTTGCAGTATCTGCAAGTGGTACAAGGGTTCTAAAAGTCCCTTGCCAAATGTCCTAGTTGTGCACAGTTATAACGGATGATCTGACCTCGACCTCAACCCTTACCTCCTCCTCCTCGTCATCATCTGAATCCACCATGAGGGTTGAAGTTTCCTTTTCCTGGGGAATTATACTACGTAGTGTTCCCTTCTTGTTGTAATTCACCTTGAATTTTGTATATATCTCTTGACCTTTCATGCATGAGGTCATAGGCCCTACAATCCCTATCATCATGCTCTACTGACTTACAGAATATGCAATATAGAGTTTTGGGTGTCTGAACATATTTTTGCATGTAATATCATTCGTCGAGGTGATGTCTGTTTCTACATAGCTCGCATCAAGGTAGGATAACTTTCTTCAAAGGGCTCAGAGCTCTAGATGCTAAGTACTTGTGAAATAGGGGGAAATGCTCCTTGTCATGACCTTTCTATTTGCACCTAATGCACCAGATATATTCTCTTTTATATTTTCCCTTGTCTTTCTTCATATCTTCGACCTGCAGAGACAAGCTAGTTAATTGACTTAAAATTTGACTCATACCTGAGCTGGATTCTCCCATAGGGGTTGATTCTAGCTATATGGAAATCTCCAATGCCTCAGCCTGCGAAGAAATATTTTGTTGCATCAGAGGGACTCTGATGTGTGGTAAAAGGGAAGCAATGAACCATTTCCCATTCTTCTCATATGGTATATGAAAAGTTAGCCGACCCATTAAGGTTTTAAACCTTTGATCAAACTCCCAAACAGGTTCAACTATTCTTTTCTTGATTTATTTTAACTCTGTAATGCATTATGACTCTGAATTGGGTTTCTTGAATTCTGCAACTAACTCATTCTTGATGTCATTCAGCGGTTTAGGCTGTGAAATTACTTGGAAAAATTTCATGTACAATCCCGGTGCGCAGTCTCTCAAGGTAGTACTAAACTGAGCTCATTTAACAGCTTCGTCGATGGCATTCTTAACACTCCATACAACTTCACATAGAAACCGGTGTTGATCAGGATCTTTAGATCCATCCCCTCTAAAGGTGGGTAGCGTCATCTCATCTTCCATAGATCTTCATGAGGTTTCCTGGCTGAGTGTGCATTGAACCACTTGTACCAATGCTCTGAGTTCTCTGATAAATTAGGTTACTTTGGTTACTTAATGTTGTTGAAACAACAGGGGGTGTAATAACACTTACTTCAATAGTCTGCGCAGTCCTTGAAGTTTTTGACTCTTCTTGGCGAGGTTCTTCAATCTTCTCTTCTTATTCCCTAGCGGACTCTGAATGTTCCTCATTCAACAACTCTTCTTCTTCTCCACTGTAGAACCCTTCTTCTTGTGTTGGTTCATGACTCTACTAGAACAAGTTCAATAGAGGAACTTCTTTGAAGGCCCTCCCACTACGCGTGTGTTCGATCTCAGTGTCATTTTCGTTGTATGAATTCTTGAACATTAGCCTTTTCAGTCTGACCCACTACTATATATTGAAGATTTTCTTCTCATGGAATAAAATATTGATTTTCAACTTCAAGAAGTGTAAACATTTTCCTATAGGTCCTTTAAAGAAATATCTCTCTACTTGGCTATATGATTCCACCCTATCAATAGAAAAATTTGTGATATACCCTCCAATGGTATTATCAAACTAGTGATCTACTTCTCTTGACACCACGTTATCAACTCTTTTGACCTTCTTGATCAACGCCGACATCCAAACCACATGCGGTCTAGATCTAATCTCAAACTGGGTGTCTTCTAATCTGTCCAGTGACTCGTATAGTTCCTTATGAATTCCTCCAAAGAAAATCTTGTGTATATAAGTAAAGATATAACTTACCAACCAATATTCTATGATAATATTAGGGTTCTTATTCTAAGCTTCTGTGAAGTCCTTTTCTTGTTCTTCTATCCACTTTTGAATCTCTGTCTTCAATGGAAACCACCTTGACATTCCCTCAAGAATATATCGGTCCCGGAAACGAAACCATTTGTTGGCACATGGGCAGACCCAAGGTTCAACTCTAATAGCAAACCAAGAAGCCCTAACTACTGGCCCTTTCGGAAACACCTATGAAGTCGATGTAGTCTCACCTGAAGTACCAATAGGGGGTTGCAAGACACATGTGTCTACAACCAGAGGAAATACAAAGTGGATCCAATATAAGAACAACACAACTTCTAGATATCAATTACCGGCTAAGGCCTACTTCGCACAATTATCTATCAGATATAACATAGTAATGCAGTAACAGTATATCATAGAGAAAAAGAACACAATATCAATCACACACAACAACAAGATGTACATGGTTCACCCTCTCCCTAGGGCTACGTCCACAGAACTATGCTTTATAATATATTAGGTGAAAGCATACAGTCCTATTTGTGCTCTTAGATAGAAGATATTCTCCCTTTCAATCTTCTCTCTTCCTGCCTTCCCTATGCACCCAGTTGTATGTTTGATCTTCGCACCCAATTGAAGATCTTACAACAAATACTTCTCTCTCCACACAATCCTCCTCTCTCAATAATAACAACAATTGCTCATCATCACATAATCGAACTAACAATGAAAATGACAACAACCTGATCCCAGGTCCTCTTGACCTTTATTTATGCATTACAATAGCTCATTGAAAGGCTTAGACTGAAGCCTAGGTGTCTAAAACCCTAGATACCAAAACCCTAGGTCAACTTGACCCACTTTTCATGGCTTCGCTAGCCTATCTTTCCTTCATTCCTGTGAGGTGGTCCAAAGAATCTACCAGTGGCTTTTTCCGCTTGTTGAGTTGTCCACGATCCATCTTCCTTATTGATATGTCTTCCTCGATCTGTTCATCTAATGAATTTATTTCTCTTACTTCACTCCATATTATCTACTCTTTTGCTCACTTCGACCCAGTATCAGTCGCTATGTCTTCCACATAGTTCACATTTCGTATTTTCTTCCTTAATCTTTGATTACTTCTAGAACTAAGGGCCAACAGTGACCCACTGTTGAGAGTGATGGGTAGTGTGGTCTACGGCTAGGAGGTTTGTGGAAGGTCTACGCACAGTTGGTGATATTCTTACCAAGATAAGTTTCAATTGTGTGATGAATTTACATGTTGCATTATTATTTACATGTTTGTTTTATGGGTTTATACTATTTGTGGTTTATAACTGTTTTTATATTTATGGGTATTTCCTATATATGTTGCATGTATTTGTTTATTGTTATTTCAGTATGAATCTGTGCACTTACATAATGTATTTTCCTTCTTAAATTTCATATATAAACTTCAGCAAGAGTTCTGTGTGTATATGTTTTAATTACATGCAGTTCGAAAAATTTATTTGGAATAGATTAGTTGGATGTTGGTTATGTTACAGTATGTTGATTAGAGAATATAAGCATTTTCTAGAATAGCATGGCCTGACATGGGTGGCCGGTGATGTTACAATATGGTATCAGAGCTTCAGTTTTCAACACTAAGCCTGGATGGGCCGAGCAAGTTGATTTGAAGCCAAATTTCACAGAGGATTTATTTAGAAGTGGCCAAATTTTGAGTTGCAGAGCGTCCATGGTAAAAAGTAACAACAATTGTTTGAAATTGGGAAAAGCCCCAATTTATGTTGTTAAATTCATGATAAATTTGAGAAATTTGGCCAAGTGGTGAGATATTCTTGAGTTAATATCCATTATAGAAAATTCAGACCTCTAATTGGTCGAATTTGAAGTTACGGTGAAGCCATGACAGATGGAGTGAATTTATTAATAATAATGATCAATTCGAGAATTGAGTTTGGGAAAAATTCATTCCAGAAATGTCAACCCACAATGATTTGTTGTTACAGAGGTTGAATTGGTGTTATCAGGGTGAAATTGAACAAATTTCATAGTTTCAGAATGTCTATGATAGAAATTGGGAAACATTTAAGCAAAATCCCCAATTTCTACAATGGAATTCATGAGGAATTGATGCGCATAAAAATGAATGTGCACAGGTGGGCGAACTAAAAATGCATGTTGCTAAATAAAAATCTTGTGATATGTAAAAATTGGGTAGTGGGCAGGGAAAATATTGGCGTGCGGGCACGCGCATTAAAATTTGGTGCCGCATAGAAAAATATTGGTGTGCAGGTGCGCACACTAAATTTTGGCACTGTGCAGAAAAATTTTGGTGTGTGGGTGCACGTGCTAAATTTTGGCACTGTGCAGAAAAAATGTTGTTGTACGGGTGCACACGCTAAATTTTTGCGCCGCACGAAAATTTTTTAGTGCGCGGGTGCGCACGCTAAATTTAGCATTGTGCAATGTGCAGACACATAATAAGGTGCACAAGGTGTGCACCAACATAATAATGGTACGCATGGTGTGCACACACATAATAATGGTGCACGTGTTGTGCACAGTATTGGCAAAGCGCAAAGGAGTTTGGTTAGTGCGCATGCAATGTGCGTTTATGTTGTCCCGTGACATTTTAATTAATGGTGCACGCGAAGTAGTGGTGCACGGTGGGGGCACCAAAATATAGGTATTAGAGAAAGAACCAAATTTTTGCATGGTGGGTATTGGCGCGTGAAACAAAAGTAGTACACACCAGTTATTGGCGCGACAAAGAAGTGATGCATAGTGGTTATAGGTGCTCAGAGAAAGATTTGCCTTGTGTTTTTGCTGAGCATGGTAAATATGGGAGTATAGGTTGAAAATTGTGCGTGCAAATGTGTTTGGAGGGTGAAGAACAGTGGAAAACTATCGAAGTTCCGTGATATTTTATACAGTTTGATCGTCATCTTTTTGAAACACGTTTTTGAGGCCCTTAACAACATTTTTAGGTACTCAAAAACAATGAGAACATAGTGTACTAAGGTGTAAAAATGTACACTTTTCATTTGTAGCTCAAATAAGAGAGCTCAGAGATATATTTCAAATGGTGTAAACCATTCATCAAACAAAGGTTTTATGATAAAGTTACAAAGAAAACAATGGAGGGTAAATTTTAAGACCCAACTAACTTCAAAGAGCCATAACTTTCTACTTCAGAATCAGAATGAGGCATAGGAGAAGTCAATGGAAATATATTGAAACATATAAGACATTCAAAGAGATGAATCAAGTTTTTGGGCAGGTTAAAAATGTTTAATATGGAAAATAAGGTACCTGTAGCATTCCAGGACAAAAACATGAACTGGCCTAGAACTTCAGCAGGTTGTAACTAGCAACCCAGAACCTAGAAAAAGGTGAAACTTGGGCAGAGTGTCCAGAATATGTATATGAAGAAAAAAATTGATATCCTACGAAAATTCCAATGGAGTAGGTGCAAAAATGCATATTTGCAGTGCAAAATTGCGCCAAGTTGAAGAATGAACAGAAAAATTAATGAGCAATTTTCAAATAATCATAAATTTTTGCTAAAGACTCAGAATTGAGCATGGAAGAAGATGTTAGAAAGGTGTTGGACATTAGAATATAATTATTCACCCATAAAATTGATCTAGGTATTCATTTTTTTAGGAAATGAGAAGAAAGAATTATGATATATTAATGAACCAGAATGGTTCATATATTTTCATGAAATTGTTGAAACAGTTAGCCTGAAAACATTTTTTTGGCTGCACATTTTGTAGAGTTAACAACAACTAGATCACATCAGGGTCATTGCAGAGTCCAGAGTAATGGAATATGCATAGGGGACTTACATCCAGGAATATGAGATCAGAGGGATGGATGTCCATTTTGGCATTGAAGGAACAAACTCCAATGGACATGGAGAAGGAAGGGATGAAAACATGAATATGGTAGAGACCATGAAAAATTTGCAAAAGGATGTCCAAATCCATAAATAAGATATTGAAAGGATTATGATATCCAAGGAGAAACAAGAGGACTTCAACATGAAGTTAATGCAAATCTTTAACATAATAGAAAATAAATTGGATAAGGAGAGTGACTCAAGAAAATCAGGAAGTCACAGGTCTCTTGATGAGAAAAGAAGAACAAGAAGTGTTAGAAGACATCACCATCACTTTCAGATGCATTCCAATAAGAGGGAACACAACAAATCAATTCCATCCCCTGTGAGGAAGCATAATAGGTCTGGGGTGGATGAGCTACGAGGATAAATAAACAAAATCAAACCTCCTACATTTGATGGTGAGCACAAGAAGGATGAAGATGCAAAGACATGGTTGTTGGGAATGATAAAGTATTTTCAATTTCATAATTATTCTTCTCATGCAGAAGGAAGAATTTCCATCTATCAACTCAAGTGAAAGGTGTCCATGTGGTGGGATCAGCTTGTGTAGGTGCAACACATTAAAGATAAATTTTTTACTTGGAGGGAATTCAAGAATTATTTTGAAAATAAATACTTGACTAAGAGATACGATGACAAGAAAATGAAAGAGTTCTTTGAACTTAAGCTTAGGAGTATGACCATAGAATAATATGAGAGAAGGTTTTTAGAACTGCTAAAGTATGTTTCTTTCATCAAGGATGAGACAGTTAAGATTCAAAGTTATTTGAGTGGATTGCCATCATTCATCAATGAAAAATATAGTATGATGATCCCAAGACATTGGAGGAGACCATAAGGAAAGATAAATGCCTACATGATCAACAAAAATCAAGGCCAACTTTCCAAAAATCTTGGGAAGGAAAAAATAAATTCAATATGGATTAGAGGAAGAAGGGAACTAAGCCACCATGCTTCAGAAATAATACTCAGGGACAACCAACTTCTAGATAACCCAAAATGATTGAGAGAGGGAGTCAAAGGCCAAGGAATCCACCTATTCAATGTTGGGGCCATAAAGGATATCATATGTTCAGAGATTGTCCTCACAGAGGTGAAAAAGTGAGCACCATTCACAATGTAAAACAATATGAAATAGTGGAGGACATGGGAAGAAATGTACCAAGGATCTATGCAGCCCTAGACAATAAGAAAGTAGAGTATCAGTCACATATGATTGAAGTGGAAGGTATGATAAACAACCAAACCATTTCTATTTTAATTGATTCAGGAGCTAGTCATAGTTACATAGATCCTAAGATGGTGGAAAGTTTTCATTTTCCAAGAATCAAGCATGGAAAATATTGGTTGGTTCAGCTAGCTACCGAAGACAAAATAAAAGTTAATGAGATGGTTAATTCATGTCTTATGGACATGAATGGATAGAAAACCAGGGAAGATTTGAACATCTTTCCTTTAGGTTCCTATGACTTTTTAATTAGGATGGATTGGTTGGACCAACATCATGCTATCCTAGACTATCATAAAAAGTCATTTACTTGTGTCGGTGAGGAAGGGAGCCTAAGGAAAGTGCAGGGAATTTCCAGAGTAGTAACCATCAGAGAAATCTCATCATTTCAACTAAATAAATATTACAGAAAAGGGTGTCAAATATTGCATCTCATATGGAAGAGACACCTAAAGATAAGGTGCCAAATTTGGAAGATCATGTAGTACTGGAAGATTTCAAATATGTGTTCAAGGAGGTACTAGGACTACCCCCAAAGAGAGATATTGATTTCTCTATAAATTTAATGCCTGGAGCATCTCCAGTGTCAAAGACTCCTTATAGAATGAGTACACTAGAGCTGAAGGAGTTGCAAATGTAGCTTGAAGAACTTATGAAGAAGGGGTATAAACACCCAAGTGTGTCACCTTGGGGTGCCCCACTCTTGTTCGTGAAGAAAAAATATGGGACATTAAGATTGTGTATTGATTTTAGACTACTGAATAAAGGGATTGTAAAGAACAAGAATCCTATGCCAAGGATTGATGATCTCTTTGTTCAATTGAAGGATGCAAGGATATTTTCAAAGATATATCTCAAGTTAGGATACCATCAGGTAAGGATTAAATAGGAAGATATCAACAAGACCACCTTTAGGAAAAGGTATGGTCATTATGAGTTCACAGTGGTGCCATTTGGGTTGTCAAATGCACCAATTGTTTTCATGTGCTTAATGAATGGTGTTTTCCAAGAATATTTAGATAAGTTTGTCATTATCTTTTTGGAGGACATCCTTGTATATTCCAAGTTAGAAGAATATCATGAGAATCATTTGAGGATGGTGTTGAAAGTATTAAGGGAGCATCAATTGTATTCCAAATTGAGCAAGTGCTCATTTTATTAGAAGCAAATTCAGTATTTGGGACATATCATTTCAAAGGATGGGATAGCAGTGGATCCTAAGAAGATAGAATCCATTAGAGAATGGTCAGTGCCAAAGAATGTGATAGAGTTTAGATCATTCATGGGCCTTTTAGGCTACTGTATGAGATTTATTGAAGTATTCTCAAAGATTCCACACCCAATCACTTCCTTGCAAAAGAAAGGTGTGAAGTTTCAATGGACATTGGATTGTGAGAAGAATTTCCAACACTTGAAGAAATTATTAACAAGTGCTCCAATACTAATGATTGCATACCCAAACGAAGACTTCATTGTATGCACAAATGCATGTAAAGAAGGACTTGGTGGAGTCAAAATGGGTTTTTTATCTGTTATGAATCAAGGAAGTTGAAGGAGCATGAAAGACATTATGCCACTCATGATTTGGAGTTCACAGCCATGGTGAATGCCTCGAGGAAATGGAGACACTACCTCATGGGGAAAATGTTTGAGCTAAGGACAGACCATAATGGTCGGAAATATTTATTTGATCAACCAAATCTAAATGCTAGGAAAAGTAGATGGTTAGAATTTCTAAGTGAATATGAATTTGATATAAAGCATATCAAGGGGAAAGAGAATCAAGTGACTGATGCACTCAACATAAGAGTGCATGAATTTCATGCTAAAACAATTATCATGTACCAATCATATTTGAAAGACAGAGTTTTGGAGGCTGGAAAATCAGATTTGCAATACAAGGAATTAGTGGAAAAATTATAGCAAGGTAATCTGCAGCGAAAAATGAAGAATACAAGCTATATAATGATGAGATTCTCATGTACATGGGAATACTTTATGTACCAAATTCTTAGGAATTGAAAAATATGATATTGGGAGAAATGCATAATGTACCTTATGTTGGGCACCCAGATTATCAGAAAACCATTGCAGCTGTCAAGAGCCAATATTATTTACCAGGAATGAAGAAAGAGGTTGTTGATTTTATTTCCAAATGTTTGGAATGTCAAAAGGTAAAGGCTGTGCATAGACACCCTACCCAGTTTCTACAGCCATTACCCATTCCTGAGTAGAAATGGGAAGTTATATCAATGGATTTTATCACCAAACTGTTGGCAAATGTTTAACAGGTAGCGTATGCTTGTCATTGATGGCAAGTACAATAGTGAAGATGGTAGGGTCAGAGTGTGCATCGATGGACAAACAGGAACAATGTAAGCTTGGAGGAGAAGCATCATTGATCATTAGATCCCATCCAAAATCCCCGATGGCATGAGGACCATCAGATCTGAATAAAGACAAGAAGAGTGCGCGCTGAAGAGAAGGATAGATCTCAGGCGTTAGATCTGAGCGCAGGATCCGACCACCGTTGGATCGAGGAAAACCTACACGGTGTTTAAAGAACAAGGAGAAGCGGGCAGAATCACAATATTGAGAAATCGCGACTTAATATGAGCCGAAAGATCAAGGTTGAATCTAGACCATTCATCCCTATCCATGTCGGAGTTTCGAGGATCGAGAGTTGGAGATGTCAAAGAATTTTGACATCAAGAATCCCGATTTCATGATATGCGATATCGGGATTCAATCACAGCCATTGAATCGAGAATGAATCTAGACCGTTGATTTAACTCCTTATCAGAGTTTCATAGATCAGGACTTGAAGGTGTCGAGAACTAACACGGCGAAGTGGCGAAATCGTGAGAAGATCTGGGCCATAGGATCTGGGGGAAGTATGAAGGACCAATAGCCGTTAGATATGGTGAAGCTGCAAGGTAGATATGATAGTCGTGGTTCGTTGGATCAAGAGGACACGTGGAAAAAGATCATCGTGTCGCTGACTGGAAAGTGAAAGTAACAGGGTTTGATCTTAGCCATCAGATCAAGGTTTGATCTTAGCTATCAGATCAAGGTTTGAACTTGACCATTGATCCGACTCCATCTCGGAGTCTCGGCTATCGTGACTTGGAGTGATGAGATTCTTCATCACAGGAACTATGAGATGCAAATTCACGAAGAGATATGGACCATCAATACACTAAGATTCTGGATCGTTGATCTGAGCTCCATCTCGAAGCTTCGCCTATCACAACTTGGAGTGACGAGAGCCTCCATCTAAGGAACAGCGAGATGTCAGATCGCAAAAATATCTGGACCATTGATTCATCGAGATCATGGATGGTTGA